>JANFOE010000931.1:600000-758677 GCA_025667525.1 Glebionis coronaria
CATGGACGCGGTCATATTATCCGCGGCGGAGGGGTTGTGATAAGGATGTTGTGTGATATCTTCATTTTTCCCTATCATTTCCGCAACTTTGACCAGGCCTTCATGTATACCACGGTCGATTCCATCGGATACGACCCCGGCAAACGCCTGCAATAGGTGTGGAGCGTCCAATGCCCTACTCACAGCAAGTCACAGTCCTTGCCCGATAATCCACCTGCGACCGGCTGTAGCGGTTAGTAGGGGAGGGCATATCCTCTCAGCACAACTTACAGCCATCTGGCTTAGCTCCTCATCAGCCGAGACAACCTGCTCTTCAAGGTTGGTCTGGGTACGCGTCAACTCATCCTTCAGCGCATCACGCTCCTGGGCGATGTTGAAGGATTGCACGGTCACAGCCTTGGTAGCAGCTTCGGCCGCAGACACCTGCATATGAAATTTGGAGTTATTACAAGGATATATACTTTTCTTGGGTTACATGCATACCCAAAGTAAGAGTGTATGTACAACATTTCAAAAGTTTACCTTCTCGTTTGATGCGGCTATAAGGGCTTCAAGCTCAGCAATGCGCTTCTCTCTGGCGTCGGCATGATGCGCCTGCTCCTTCACCGTCGCCGCGGCCGTCAATAACGCCGCCTGTAGTGACGCGATGGTCTTCTCGTTCTTCACGACCATCGCCTCACGGCGGGCTATCCACTTATCTGCCCGATTCACATTGGTGAGGGCCTGGATTAGACGGTGTTTTAACGCGGCACCCACCGTCACCTGGTGTGCGGACGACACGTCAAACTGCTCAATATGGGCCTCATGATCTAACTCATCTAGATCTTGGGCAAGGACAGGCGGGGTGATGTGTTCAATGAATTTTGAACACTCGGATTCTGCCTCTAGACGTGTCAAACTCGATAGATTCCATGATAACCGCAGGCTTTCTTCTGGCCCCTCGGGGTGCGGCTCCTTGGCATGTGTGGCAGCAGGTGATGGGGGCTTGTTGGTTGGTGCGGGGGATGGATTCCTCCCCACTTCTTCCTCCTGCGCTACGGCTGCCGGATTGTCCCTGTTATTTAACATGACAATATTAGTCTATGCATCATACAAAGACATGAATCATACTCAGAAGGGTACTTACGAGGTGCCAATGGTAGGGTCTGGGCCGGTAGGAGCTACGGCGCTCACGGGGGTGACTCGCAAGGCTGACCCTCCCATGTTCGGGGTGGGGTCGGCCTGGGCGGTCGCAGTACCACTCCCTTCTTGGTACTACGGGTGGTCTTTCTTCAGCTTCTTGGGAGGAGCATTCGCGGCTCCGGCCTCGTCCCCCATTTTCTTTGCCACCCGCCTGGTGGTCTTTCTCTTTCTAGAGGTAAGCGGGGCGGACCCGGAGGCCTGAGTAGTGTCTTCATTGGGGTCATTCTCCTCTTCCTGATTGGTGGTGCCCCCCTCTAGCAATGGTTCTTCGCCATCTTCATTGAGGAAATCCAATGGGGATTTCTCGATGGCGGGCTCTTCTTCGTCCGATCTAGGCTCGGATGTTTCTTCGAGCGGCATCGTACGGTCGGCTAGTGCTTCTAGCAAGGGGAGCTTATTCGGCTTCAGCGGCCGGAATCCTTCCGCTACCTTCATGGGGTCTCCCTGGCGGATTAGTCCTTGAAGGTTCATCTCTGCAAAAAAATTTTAACAAGTATATGGGTTAGTAAAGTTCTACACATATGCGTGACAAATCAAATCTACAACATATACATTAGACCTACCCTCTCCCTGTTCCGTTAGGAAGCACGGGTATAAGTCATCCCTCCCAAAGTAACGGCGGCTTATCCCTACTAAGCACAGAAAGTGTTCCGGTAACCCTCTATGGAATTCTGTGCGGTGGGTATCTAGTATTTTCAGGTCCCTGCTGCTATAACCTTTGGATTTGGGCGGATAGTCTTTGGGGGCTTTGGTTTTGAGTACGAAGGGGGTAGGGAACACCTTCTCATCTACAAAGAAGTAATGGTCGTACCAGTTCTTAAGGGAGTCTAGAGGCTTCCTATACGTCATAGGGGCATTCCCGGGTCGTTTCTTGAACGACAGCCACCCATTCACTAGCTGAGGAAAATAGAAAGCCCTAAAAAGGTTCACGGTGGGGGTTACTCCGCAGGTATGGCATGTAATCTCAAACTAGTTAATTTTACACGCCCCTATGCAGTGAAGCTGGGTTATATGGAAGTCATAATATAACAGCAGGTCTACCAAGAACTTGGACAAGGGTATACGGTAGTTGGCCGAGTCAAACAGGCGTGTGTATATGCCTATTTTCCCCGCCGGTGCATCCGTAATCGCTTCACCATCACCTGGATAGGTGGGGTGTACGCTTTCGGGTACATAATACTTCGACAAAAAGTCGAGGTATTTTTCCGCAGACATCACGTTAAGGACATCCGTGATAAGGGGTTGTCCTTTACCATGTTTTATAAAAAGGTTTTTAAAGGCGTGATGATCTAACTTGCGGCGATGAAAGTCCGTGGAAAAGAAGGCAAAAAATTTGGAGATAAAAGCTTGAGATTAACAATGGCGGAAGAAGGGGTGAGTTGTGTGTGTAACAAATACGCATGCCAACTCTTATATAGGGTTGCCTCGGTTTCCGAGGTACCATGGATAATCGACACGTGTCAGCCACCTCGCCTATCCAACGGATAGGATTTCTGACATTTCTGCAAATTCAGAGGGGGACCCACGGGTCACTTCTTAGCAGTTTTACGTGGCTCAAGGGTGGGCATTAATGGTGCACTTTTGCAGGCATGCGACTGGATAGTTGACTATCATTAATGTTTTTATTCTTGTGTCGGGTTATGCGGCTCTTACGTAAGACCGTATTTAATGTTACATTTAAGTTGTCTCGGCCATTGCGTGCAGCTGAGGTAGTATTCATAACATATTTATGACGGGTCGCCACGTGCGGCCTGAACAAAAATTTTCAATGTCTCATTTCCTAGGTCTTTCCTTGGTATGTTCGGAGAGCACCTTGATAGTCTAGAGGTTACGCCTACGACTGTAACAACTAGACTGGGGGGACATGATGACGTATAGTCCCCAACCGGGTCACGAACCCGGCCCACGGGTACTACCCGTATCCGGCCCGTCACAGATGGGTGGAATAATGTCATTCAGGCTTATGGGCTTGGATGAACAGTGACCGCACGCATGTGTGCGGCCCACGGCCCGGTATGGCCGACATAGGGTTAGACAGAATAATATCCTGTCTAGGAATATCTTTACCCCAATGGAGGAGGATATTCACTACCAAAATTAGAAGATAAAAATCATTCTAATTCTGATAGTTATCTCTTCCTTGGGGCCGAAGCATCAGTGAAAGCCCATTAGGGTTTCACTGCCTATAAAAGGAACCCTCAAGGGTTCCAAAAAGGTATTACGACTTATACTCTAAACTCACATAAACCCTAAATCGATTACTTACTCTCACGCTGGAGTCTAATCGTGGGAAACATTCCCACGGTAAGCCTAACGTGTGTTGTTTAGTGTGCAGGATCCCAACCAAACGATTCACTTGGTGCAGGAGCTGGAGCCCAGCCAACCCGAATTAAGCCTAATTCGGGTCTAGCAAGGATCAACCAACTTTTGCATCAACATTCACATTTTAGGAGGCTCAGCGTCAACCTACTACTTCAACGGAGGCCGAAGCTAAAAGGTTTTGAGTTTCTGAGTTCTTGTTGCACTAAACAGCATTGCCTGCTCAATTCTAGCTAAATCTTGTTTGACTGCATGATCAAGTGTGATTAGTTAGCTTTTGAACTGAATTTGGTGATTGAGTAGCTTTATTGTAGTGTTAAACTTGTTCATTAGCTTAAAACTTGATCCTGTTATCATTTTATCAGTCATTTTTAGCTTACTAGTTCAATTTGAGTTCTAGCTTTTTAAACTGTTAGTTTTTGGGTCATTTGCACTCCATTTTGCTCATCAAACTTAGTCTGATATTTCCTTTTACTCAGTCTAGCCAATTGCTTTTAATCCTTTCACAAAAGTTTGTTATAATCCAATTAAGTAGTGTTTGGTACAAGCATTCAAGTTTTGTTTAAGTGTTGGAAATTGGTAAGGTTTTGTTCATTTTCAGTCATTAAGTCATAGTAAACAAAGTCTGATAGATTTCAAGTCAATTCTAAAGTCAAAAAGGCAATTGGTAAAAAAAATAGTTTGGGTCAGTCTTTGTTAAAGAGTATTTAGAAAAGTCCTTGATTTCATTCATTTGGCATTTCTTTGTTTTTGGATGAATTTGTTCCAAACCAGTTATAATCTCTCACTTAACATCCGAACTTTTAGCTTTTTCAAGGAAATTATTCAGTTTTCTAAAACAAGGCAGAAATAAGCTAATCATTAAGCTGTTGAGATAATGCAAGTTTCTGTAATCTTTGGCTAAACTGATTTCTCATATCTCCATTTCCACTTCAGAAACTGTAGAATATTGATAACCTAAGAATCTATGAAGTGGGTTGATGTTTTCTAGTAAGAGAAACTAGAGAGAGAAAGTGAGAGAAAATGTGTGTGATTTTATTAATATGAAAGCATGAAATGAACAACAACCAACCCCTTTCCATGGTGGAAAGGGGTATTTATACTCCAAGCAAACATTGGGCTTGGGCCGGTCCATGACAAGCCCATGGACCGGTTCTTACTTAACTTAATAAGTAACATTTAACTAATTGTTAACTACGAGCTATTACAACATAAATCATATTGTGGAGTGACCGATACTTCTAATATACGTTAAAACGTATTTCTAACAATCTCCCCCTAAGGGAGGTCACTCCACGTTACAAAGTTCTAAACCTAGCATACTATACTAAGTCTTCGTTCTTTAGCTCGTAATCTTTTCTTCTTTTCTTTCTTTTGTTGTGAATATGTTGGTTTGATCTTTTTGGCTTTGGCTTGAGAGCATTGTTCTTTGGCCTTTCACGTGCGATCTTTGCCTTTCTTGTGAATTTTGCCTCCTCGTGACTTCATGTTCCACACACTTACGTCTTTTTGTTGAATTCTCGAAAGCTTCAGAGTTTGGTACAGCGGAAGACTTCATCTTGTACTTTCTTGAATTTTTGTTGAACTTTGTTTGCAAAAGACATAAACATGTGGGAACGACTTTTACAGGTACACCGCAACACCACCGTCTTCACTGGTACACAGCAACGCCACCGTCTTCAACAGGTACACAGCAACGCCACCGTCTTTAACAGGTACACAGCAACGACACGAATAAAATGGCTTTGAACATTTTATTCTAATTCGGTAGCATTTTACCTCCGGTCGGTGAAGACCGTTGGACGATATTAGATATCGTACCCGTGACAGATAGTTTCAATTAAGTAACTTCCTGACAGGATTTCGCGGGTAAACCCGTTCTCTTTATTCGACCGTCCAAAGCTGACTGCGAACATAAAGAGTGAATCACTTGGATAAATTATCCTTGTGATTTGAAGCCGTCAATTCATGAAACCTGGAACAAGTGAATTTCAATTAAGATTTTCACCATCGTTGCTTTCCAGTTGTCACGAGCTCAATTCATAAAGAATCTTGCACGTCACCTACCAAGTGCTGTTTGATGTTAACACTAGAAGGATTTCCACTCGTCACTGTGATCAATAAAGAGTCACTCTGAGTGTTCTGGCAAGATCATATGATAATGCGTAGAGGCCTGGAACGAGTTTAAGTTCAATTAAGAATTAAACCACTGTTTCCTTCCAGTTTTTCACAAGATTGGTTCTAAAAGAACCGCACGTGTAACCTACCATGAGCTTGTTTGATGTTGGCTCAAGCAGGATTTCCATCTTCATTGTAATACTTGCGTATTACTCGGATGTTCTGGCAATTATTACTGGAATACTGCGTAGGACTCATAAAAATCTCTTACTTTTCACAGTGTGTGAGAAAGCAAGGAATAAATGAAAAGTGTCCTAATGAGACTTTTGATGATCTCTTGGCTCTAGACTCGATTGTGCGTTTTGATTTAGTGAGCGATGGCTGGAGAGGAGTGACACCTTTTCAATACCAGTCTATTCGGAGTGAATAAACCAATAGATAACGTGTTGATCTCCGTGTGATTAAAACAAATACATTTTGAGAGATATTTGAGTTAGCTGGGAAGGGTTGTGCATTGCATCACTGGGTCCATGATGTCTTTCTTCAATATCGAGAATCATTAGCAAAAATGACCTCAATAGCATATGTATTGACCCGGTTTCTGCCTAAAGTTGTAAGGAGGGCTTCTTTCTTTACACCCTTTATCTTTACAATTCTTTTTCATTCTTCAACCCCTTCAATGCTTACCAATACGTCATCACTAGCACCTTGTTGTGATTGTTCCAGTGCTAGCTTAAGTACTTGGTCGGCATTCAGCTACGTTCACAATCTTTCTCCAACTTTCCTAGGACTTCTAATTCTATCTAGGGAATTGTCCTTGGGAAGATTCCATCGGCTCTGATGAATCATTGGACTAAACCTATTCCTACCACCCTTTTGTCACCACATTCGTCGTGAATTAAGTGTGTTTTGGGAAGGAATTGCCACCATGAAAAATCATTGAAAATCACCTAAAGTACTTGTGATATTGAAATCAAAAGTTTTGTACCTTAGGTGTTTTGTTCATCAAAAACTCTCCCCCTTAACACGTGCTTTACACATATTAAGTTGGATAATCATTAAGTCTTTTTCATCTTTTAGCCAAGTATCATTATAATCTCCTTAATCCCATTTTCTCCCCTTATCCAAAATGTTAACCATTAATATTTGGGATATTTAATGGATTAACCGGTCTTTGGGTAAAAATGAAATCGATGTTTGGCCATAGAACATGTTCATGCTCCCCCTTAAGTTAATAAGGGATAGTTGTAGTGCTTTGGTATGATATATTTTGAAAGATTTAGAATCTCGTGATAAATTCTTGAAAAATTATCATACCTTAACACTACATCAAGCCATTAAAGCATAATATTCACAAATATACATATTCACAATTGAAAACCAATATAAAGTGGACCTGAAATGTACGACCCATTAGATGGATCGTTGCAGTAGCTTATGGTGCACTAAATATGGTCTACCACCCACGAATCTTTCCAAGCTCCTCATCAATCTACGTTTACGGAGCTTTTGATCGATCTTCTTGATCACATAATTCGCCATCTGCCTATAACCCTTATGCCAATCCTCGGTCATCTCTGGCAAAGTCCCACCCGAGTTCAGATGCTCCAACTTTCCTCTAACTTGTAGAAGAGTCCCATCACTGTACTTGTAAAGCTCACCCACCCTCATAAACTTCATTAAACCTCGACTGTTCAAGTAGAAAATGCCGCAATTCGGAACAGAGATGCCGGTATAGGGACATCTTTCTACATGTTGAGGTAGAACTTGATTGACTGGACGGGTTAAGTTGAGCTTCCTTTGATAGCTTTCGACTCCCAACTGAAGATCTTCAACTCTTTTCTTGATAACAACGCTTCGTGTGAACATACGAAGTGCTGTATTCAAGGCAATGAGGTCTTCACGAGGAATATGTGTGAGTTGATCTCGGGTCATCAGAAGCAACATATCTTCAATATCCTCAAGGCGAATGATAGAGAAATCTCCCTGCTGGATTTTGTATTCTCTGTCATCCTCCCTTTTCAAACGAATCTCCGTCACATGATAGTAGCCATTCTTGGCTTCAGTTTTCAACCCTAAGATGCTGGAGATGCGGATATCGGATCGAACGTTACTCCCTGAGCTGACTAGACAGCAGCCCCTGTACGCCCTTCGAACTCGTACGTCCCAGTGTGATGCACCTATGACAGCATACATATCATAATTATGATTTACCTTTGGGACCCAGAGTCGGTTTACCTTTTCCTCGATAAAGGGTATTGTCCCCCAGTTGGCAGCTTTCAGCAAGGTCAGGGATGTTGCGTACTTTGAGGACCCCTTCAGAAGATACACAAGATCGTTGGTGACGAAGAATTCGAGAGCAATCTGATTATCTTGAGTAGGGTCAAGTGGAGATGGGGCTCTTTCTGAGTCATGAAGACCTGGCCGTTGAACGGTGTTCAGAGCTTTCAGGATCTCATCGGCATAATACTCGAACTCCATTTGGGTCAACCGGGTTTTGGCACGAAGTCTCTTATCCTTCAGTGCTTTCTTCACCAAAGATGGAGTAACCGAAGTCTTATACTCATGAGCAAGAAATGCACATAAGTCAATCGGACTGCGGATACGGAGATACAAGACATCTTTGTCAGCGTCTGTGATCGGATCATATTGCGCCGCTGCCGTAATCCAAGCCTGTGGTGGTGCAGTCTCGTCAATATCCAACGTGTCTGCCCAGTCCCTTGTGCTTGGAACAGTAGATTGTGGGTCTTGTTGTAGAGGAGTGGAGACGTGAACATCTGCTTGTTCTGATTCAGGCATGTCAGCAGTGTCATGAACGGGTGAGTGTGTGTGCAGCTTCAGGTTCGGTTACCGATTCTGCAATCACAGGAACAACAACAATAGAACTAACAGGGTTAGTGGTAACAGGTATGGATGCAGCGATAAATGTACCAGGAATAGATGACCCTGTAGTGGCATTCACATCGTGGCGCCACTTCGATCGTCTGGATTCCGTGGAAGTAGATTTTTCCTTTGCTGCTGCATCTTTCTTGGACTTGGTGCCAGACTTAACAGGTTTCTTTGAGCTGGCAACCTTATCCCCTTTCTCAGGCTGTTTACCCCCATCATCATCCTCATCATCATCCCCGTTGCTCCCCCGAACACTCTCCTCATTACTATCACCACCATCATCGCCATCATCATCATCGTCATCTTCATCCTCATCATCATCATCATTCTTATCATCATCATCCTCATCATCATCATCATTCTTGTCATCATCAATCTCATCATCATCATCATCCTTATTTTCTTCTTCTTCTTCTTCCTCTTCTCCACCAGTACCCTCTTCTTCTTCACTCTCTTCCCTTTCTTCCTCAGGGAGAATGTGGTAGGGTACCACACTTCCAAACGTCTTGAACAACCTATCATCCTCCATGATAGCGTCATTCATGGATTTGAAGAGAGCCCGTTGAATCCTAGATTTATCAAACGATCCAAGTTCCCTCATACGCGCTTTGAGGATCTTTTTCAATTCAAAATCCGTCAAGTCATAAGCAACCTTGTAGGCGGCTTCTGAAGGATTGGATGACTTGATCATCAAGTTGTCAGCAGCGAGTGTCTTCAACTCATCACGTAGTTTAGGCATTAGAGATTCAACGGAGTCTTTCACTCTCTGCTCAATAGAAGCTTCAAGGGCTTCTTTCTGCTCTTTAAAGTCATCCTTAATAGCTTTAAGTCTCGTAATTCGTGCTTGATGCCTATCAGCTTCAGCCTTTTTAACCCGAGCAAGTTCTTCTGCATGAGCTTTACGTGTAAATTCCATGTCTGCAGCGAACTTAGCAATCAACTCTTCTTGAGCTTTCCTAGACGCTTCTTCACTTTGAACTCGTCTATTTAGCTCTTGGCGAATTTCATCCATCTCTCTTTTGTGATTGTCCGTATGTTTATCCAACATTTCGGCCATTACCAATGCAGCCATTGTAGACGTTGCAGACCTGCTCTGGGTTGATGGAATAGGCTCGGTTGTGACAACGGTACTAAGGATGGGAGTTATTGGTGGTGGAAGAAATGGTGTTGAAACCGGTCTTGTTGGTACAGGTTGTTGTGGTGGAAGTTGAGTTGCTAAAGGTTGAGTAGATTCTATGATTGTAGGAGCACCCGTCCTTTTTTCAACACTTGCTGAAACAGGGGGGGTGGATGTCTCCTTCGAAGTAGAATACTTTTCAGGTGATCCAAACTCAAACACATCATCTGGTTCCACGTACTCTTCTTCAATATTTACCCGTGCTCCCGAACCACTGCCTCCCGTATCTTTCCTACTCCTTTCCATAGCTATCTTCATCGCTTTTCTCTCAGCCTTGTTAAGAGCAGGATCATCAATATCTTCTTCATCGTGGAGAACTAACTCATCAGCCGTACCCTTTCCCTTCTTAACTGCCGTCTTCTTCTTTTTGGTTTTGGGTTCAGGTAAATCTGTTTGCTTCCGTTAACCTTTGCTCTTAACCGTGGTGGAAGAGTCTTCACCTGCTAGAATGCTTGCTCGTTGATTCTCAATTTCTGTTAGCAAGTTCTTGTAATCATCAGATGCGATAATCTCATCGGTCAGAAGATGACTGGGAATGGGACCAGGAATAACCGTATTTGAATGAGTCTCCTGCCTTAAGTCTACCAAATCATCATCATCCATCGTGTGGTGACGACTACCTGCACGCTTGTTAATGGATGCATCGTTTTCCATAAAGTAATGTATGATCAACTTAATAAACCTAGGGTACTGGTAACTTTTAACCTTACCCTTTGTGTTTGTGAAGAGTTGAAAAATAAACTCCTCCCACAGCAGTGATGCATAGTCAATACCCATACCTTTAAACATACCATAAAACATCTTGATGATTGGTGGACGAACAGCATCATACCCAGTTGTTTTGGGTGTTAAACATCGGCTTAGAATCCCAAAAATAGCTTTCCATGGTTGACCAACTTTGGCAGTAGTAAACTCAGACGCGGTTCGTATGTCAAGACATCCAATGGCAGTGAACATCTCCATGATCTGGTCCTTAGTCGGGTTGGCTGAGTATGATAGACCTTTGAGTGTCGGTCGAAATCCAAAGATCTTCCTGAAGTCTGACACAGTAAGCGTCTGCTGCTTGTTGTCCAAGGAAAAAGTGATTTTGTTCGACATCCTCTCTTTGGTAGCCCAGAACTCATAAAGGTAGTCATAAGGCACTGAAGCACTTCTCCTTAGCGCATGCTTGAGATGAGATTTATCAAGTATGGCTGTACCTACCTTAAATCCATTATGGGTAGAATGAGATACCTCCTTCAAACGGAAGTTGTTTGGAATAAACTTTAGAGTCTTGGCTTCAGCAATGGCGGCGGCTTTGGTGTCTTGTATTTGTTGTACTGTAGGGTTAGTCATCGTCTCTGCTTAAGATAAAACACAAAGGTTGAAACATACAAACATGAATATCAATATGACTTTAAACCTAAGCATTGAACATATGACCTAATCCCTTAAGCTTGTAAACCATACAAACATCTTCTATACGGAATAATCATTCAATTCGGAAAGATCAGACTTATGCGGAAAAATTTCTTTATTCGGAAAGTATAGGCCTATGCGGAATAAACTTTCTATTCGGAGAAAAACTTTCTATGCGGAAAGACTTGTCTATGCGGAAAGATTTGTCTATGCGGAAAGACTTGTCTATGCCGAAAGATTTGTCTATGCGGAAAGACTTGTCTATGCGGAAAGACCTTCTTATTCGGAAAGAACTTATCTATGCGGAATAAAAAGACTATTCGGAACATTTAGGCCTATGCGGAATAAATACTCTATTCGGAAAGAACAGTCTATGCGGAATAAATACTCTATTCGGAAAGAACAGTCTATGCGGAATAAAAAATCCTATTCGGAAAGAACAGTCTATGCGGAATAAATACTCTATTCGGAAAGAACAGTCTATGCGGAATAAAAAATCTATTCGGAAAAAGTTTGTCTATGCGGAAAAACCTTTCTATTCGGAAAATAGCTTCTATGCGGAAAGATTTCTCCATGCGGAAAAATCCTCCTATTCGGAAAGTTTTTTCTATTCTGAATAAATTCTTTATTCGGAAAATCATTCTTACTCGGAAAGTTCAGTCAGTTACGATTATTCTAAGAAGGCACTTAATCTTTTAATTCCTGTGTTCTAAGGGCCATTTTAGTTCAATTCGTGCTATTCTGTATCAATCCCAGACAAAACCCCCAATTAATTAAACCCTAATTAAGCAGTAACTTCGTTCTAGTGATTTTCAATTAAAAGGAGTTAATTAAGTTGTTTTGCATGAATGATTAAGCCAAATTGATACCTTTTGAAGATCTTGAACAAGAAGATGAATGATTTTGAGATGTTTTGATTGATTTCGTGTGTATGTGTTCTAGTATGTGAATGGCGGCAAAGAGTTAAACAATCAGAAAAGGTGAAAGAGAGAAGAGACGGGGGGGGGGGGGGGGGGGGATGATTTTGACTAGGTCAAATTTTTCACAAGTTAGACATATTGTCAACTTTACCCCCTCAATTTTTCTTCTTTCTACAAACAAAATTGTTTTGTTTTCCCAAGTTCTAATTCTTGTCATTTTGACCCTATCTTATGTTAACTACCCGAGCCTTAGTGATTAACTTATCTTAACACAAGCACAAAACTATCCATGACAAACTTATAAGCAACAACAAAACCAATGCCAAAGCAATCCAACCATTAACCATTAAGCTTTTTGAGTTTCCTTGAAAACTTTTGAAGATCTTTTTGATGTGAAAGATGATGTAACATTTTCTCCCCCTTAAACGATGACCCGTTTTCTATTTAAAGAGCTGTAGTCATTGTTTAACGAGGCACATGTTGATGAAAAACATTTCCCAATTGATATCTTGAAAAGTTTGATTCGTGGTGTCAATAAGATTTCTCTTATTTTAACAAATTAATGCACTGAGACGTACACAAATTTGTGTTAGACCAAGTTGTAAAGTAAACTTGATCCCTTTGCATGATTTGGCTTGTAAATCACGCCCGAGAAAATTAATTCCCGTTCTGAGCCAACGTTTTCCAAGGAAATACGTGACTTTAATATGAAAACCGGGTTGCAGTCAGAAATAACTACAAGCCATAATGGGCATGTTTTAAAAAATGTAGAACTTTTATACGGACTCTATTTATGGCACCGTGTCAATATTGATCGACATTTCTAAGGCCGTAAATATTACCGTACTAAAAGACATGCCCGTTTTAAAAAAAATATTTTTGGTTTTTCTTGATTTTATAATTTTTTATGTTTTTGTAGGTTTTATATTTTTTATGGTTTTTGTAAGTTTTATATTTTTTATGGTTTTTCTTGGTTTTATATTTTTGTATTTTCTTTTTGTGGTTTATATATTTACGATAATATACATGATCACAAACAAAGGATACTCTGAATAGTTTACCACGACTATTCAGCTGATTCTTCTGCCAACTCTTTGAGAGTCGCTGGAGTGAATGATTTCATGCCAAGCTTGTCGATCAAAAACTCGATTCGTCCTCGATCTAAGGCTTTCATGAACATATCCGCCAGCTGGTACTCAGTAGTGACAAAATACAGCTCGATCACTCCGTTCTCCACCTGCTCTTTAATGAAATGGTAGCGAATGTCTATGTGCTTGGCCCGAGAGTGTTGAACATAGTTGCAGCAAAGGGCAATGGCGCTCTTGTTGTCACAATACATCGGGATTTTGTTAAATCCCAAACCGTAGTCAGTTAATTGTGACCTCATCCAAAGGACTTGAGCACAACAACCGGACATGGCGATGTATTCAGCCTCCGTGCTAGAAATTGCAGCGCTTTTCTGCCTTTTTAAAGACCAACTGATCAATCTATCTCCTAGGAGTTGCACAGATCCAGAAGTGCTACGCCTCGTGTCTTGACATCCAGCATGATCGGCATCTGCGTATGATATTAAAGCAATCGAGGAATCTTTCGGAAACCATAGACCACGATGAAGTGTTCCTTTTAGATACCGAAAGATCCTTTTAACTACATGTAGGTGCTTTTCGGTAGGCCGAGCCTGATACCGGGCACACATGCATACAGCAAATTGCAAATCAGGCCTGCTAGCAGTCAGATATAGAAGGGTGCCGATCATCCCACGGTAAAGTTTTGGATCGACAATAGTCCCATTCCTATCTTCATCTAACTTGGATTTCTCCACCATTGGAGTGTCCACGGGGTCACAATTTTCAAAGTTATATTTCTTAAGAGATTCTAGAGCATATTTGGATTGATTAATAAAGATGCCTCTGGGATTTTGAGAAATCTGTAATCCTAAGAAAAATGAAATTTTTCCCATCATCGACATCTGAAAGCGTGTGGACATTATCTTCTCAAATTGATTTGACAATTCTATGTTAGTGGCAGCAAATATTATATCATCAACATAAATTTGTACCAAAAGCATGTCGTTGCCTTCCTTGAGAGTGAATAGAGTCGGGTCCACTTTGCCTTTGGAGAAGCCTTCCGAAATGAGATATGTTGACAGGAGATCATACCACGCGTGTGGAGCTTGTTTCAACCCATAGAGAGCCTTCTTAAGCTTGTACACATGATTAGGAAACTCCGTACTGACGAACCCATCCGACTGACTAACATAAACTTCTTCCCTTAGTTCACCGTTCAAAAATGTCGTCTTCACATCCATTTGATAGACGATCATGTTCATATGAGCAGCATACGCAAGGAATAGTCTAATCGCCTCCAATCTTGCCACAGGAGCAAAATATTCTTCAAAGTCTATACCCAAGGCTTGTTTATATCCTCTAGCGACCAATCTTGCCTTATTCTTCAATACCGCACCCATCTCATCAAGTTTAACCTTATAAACCCATAACAAAGTAAGGATGTTAACCTTGTCAGGGAGAGGAACCAATTCCCATACTTCAAGTCGTTGGAATTCATTTAATTCCTCCTGCATAGCTTCAATCCAAGATGATTGGGTCATAGCCTGTTGCCAATTTTTAGGTTCAACTTCAGAGAGAAATGCATCAAAGTAGCAATAGAGTGCACTCTCTTGTAATTGATGGCGTGTAGAGACTGGTCGATCTAGATCTCCAATGACATTCCTAATTGGGTGATCTTTTGTCCATTTAGTGCTATGGTTTTCAATCCTAGGTGGTCTGGAGTGAACAATAGAAGGAGCTTCTTCTGAGGTAGACGCGGCTGAAGGGTTTTCAGGTATCGCTACACCAAAGAAAGGAAGCTCTTGCAGGTGAGCATATTCCAAGTCGTGATCAATGGAATCCTCTTCCACATCATTAGGCACAAGTAGGGGTGATGATTCAGGTGTAGTTTGAGAATCACTTGGTGAAGGTACATCCGGTTCAATGTGAATTGTAGATGCATTAGATAAAGGTTCATTAGCTTGAGCAACCACTTGAGGTATTGGAGCAATTACTACAGGTGCTGGAACTTCATCAGTCGGGGGATCGAAGAATTCATCAAACAACGGTTGAAACAGTTTATCCCACTCGGGCCTTGATGGTGGTAAAAATGATGTAGAAGTAGGATTATTGGGAACTAATCCGGAACTAATAGCACCGGTTCCCATCTCATGAAGCGCGGGTTCAGAGTTGTGTTGCTCAGAAGCCATCGCTGTCAGCTCATCGAAATCTGCGTCCATAGTTTCTACAATCTTGCCAAGACGACGGTTATAGATTCGGTATGCTCTCTTGGACGGTGAGTAACCAATGAAAATACCTATATCGGCTTTCGGTTGAAGCTTACCCAAGTTCTCACTATTGATGTTTGGATAACAAAGAGCACCAAACACATGAAAAAATGAAACATCGGGTTTACGGTCATGTAGAAGCTCATAAGGTGTTTTTCCATGGCGTTTCCGAATGATAGAACGGTTTTGGGTGAAACATGCAGTAGATATAGCCTCTGCCCACAAGAACAATGGAGCGTTCGCGTAAATAAGCATGGTCCTAGCAGCTTCCATAAGTGTACGATTCCGTCTTTCAACGACACCATTTTGTTGTGGAGTGCGTGCAGCGGATGTTTCATGTGAGATACCAACTCCTTCATAATAATCACGAAGAGTCTGGTTGACGAACTCTGTACCATTGTCTGTACGAATACGGCAGACAGTAGTATTCAAACGTACCTGAATGAATTTCAGAAAAGTGATGATAGCCTTCGGTGCTTCATCCTTTGTACGTATAAATTTAACCCATGTAAACCTGGAGAAATCATCCACAATGACGAGAATGAATTTCTTACCGCTCACACTTTCAGTTCTCATTGGTCCACAAAGATCCATATGCAAAAGATGAAGTTTTTCTTGATTGGTGTCTTCAGCTTTGGGCTTGTAAGATTTCTTGGTGCTTTTCCCCCTTGAACACGCGGAACATAAATGGTCCTTGTGAAATTTAAGCTTTGGAAGACCACGAACTAATTCGTTTTTAGCCAGATGATTAATAGCATCAAAGTTAAGATGAGAAATCTGCGATGCCATAACCATGACTTGGTCTTAGATGCTGTAGAGAGAAGACATACTAGAGAGGCGGCCATCATGTCTTGTAAGGACAAGGTATAAAGATTTGCACCACGAGATCCCTTCAACAAATCTTTTCCTTCCAAGTTGCGAATGAAACAAGTGTGTTGTCGAAAAGCAACCTCGAGGTTGGAATCACAAAACTGTCCTACTGAGAATAAATTATGACCAAGACCTTCAACATAGTATACCCTTGAAATCGTCACATTTCCAATCTGATATTCGCCATACCCCATTATCTTTGCTATATGATCATTACCGAATTTAACCGTACCAAGAAACTTGCTGACGAAATTTCGGAGCATCGAGCGATTTCCGGTCATATGTTTTGAACAACCGGAGTCCAAATACCACAGGATGATTTGGACCACCTGAAAACACACGAAGACAATGTAGAGGTATCGGAATCTGAGTGTTCCTTGTTATTAGCAGGTACAGATTTAATAATCTTAGATTTGCTAACTCTAGGTTTCTTAGATTTCCTAGCCTTTTTCTTCCTAGTGGGTGGTGTAGATTCTAGTTGGCTTAAATCCTGAGGTATTTCTTCACTGATAGGCACTATAGTGGGGGCTGACCTAATTAAAGGGCGCTGTTTCCATACTTGAGTGCGAGTGTTCCTAACTAAAGGACGCTCAGACCTAACCTCAATGGATGCATTCCTAGTTAAAGGGCACATTGTTCCATCTAATGTAAAGGTCCTACCAGTGGGACGCCATTGCCAGCCAACCTGGGCACGAGTTCTACCCGTTGGCTTCCATTCAAGACCATTCTTAAGTGCATTCATTTCATTCACATGATCAATAAGACACAAATCATGACGTTGGGAAAACATACATTCATTACAATTCCAACAATTCAAATTAGAATTCACGAATGGTTTTGGCTTCTGCACAGGCGCAGAGCTTTTAGTCTTAACATGATTCTTTTTATTTAAAACTGAACTAACATTCCTTTTGTGAGCTTCTACTTCCTTCTTTTTGGCACTACTAGTGGAGGGCTTGATCTTATCTTTCTTGAGTGGCGATCCTTTAGCCTTAGTAGTCTCTTTTAATCCTGTAGAAGGCAAAGTGGGAATATTAGCAACAGATTTTAACGGTGCCTTACTTGATTGTGCCAATGACGGTTTTGCTCCTGGAGTCTTATTAAATGGAGTTACAGCAATGGGCCTATTAGTAAGTAGTGCAGAACCTGGTGTACCTATGTATTGCAAATATGCTAAGCAATATTGAACTCGCTTAATATATTCATGAGCCGAATAATAGTCGCTACTTGAGGGATATAAGGCATAAATATCGTCTAAAATATCCCTAAGAAGATCGACATGCTTAATGGCATTCCTCATATAATCATTGTAGGTAACCGGGTTTCTCTTATGAAGCGGGTTCTTATAAAGCACTACTGACTTGGTTGTTGGAGCACTAGTGGACGGTGCAGAGTCGGTAGCTAAGTTATCAACAACTTCTTGTCGGGTGAGAAGAAGTGTCTCCTTTAACTCGGCCAAAACCATATTTTTGTCAATGAGCAGGATGTTCAAGTCAGAGATTTCCTCGCACTTTTGGTTCAGTTTTTCAACATAATATTGTTGCTGTGCCGCATTAAAAGCGAAGCGTTCTTCTAGTGAACCATAAAGAGCGGATAGTCCCTGTCTTGTCCGATCCATCTCCCCTAGAACAGACGAAAGTCTAATTTCTAAGACCTGGTTTTTGGACTCTGCAGCCTCTAGTTCCATTTTGAGTGTTTCATTTGATGACACATCTCTCTTCAATCTCATTATCTCTTCCTCTAATGTCTTAACAATTGCAATCATCTTGTCACTCGTCTCAACACCGTTTTCACAAACATTTGATATCAAAAGATTCTCATTTTGAGTTTGTTGTTTTAATTCTACAGATATACAATGTTGTTCTAGTTGATTAAAGCGTTTTGAAAGTAAATTGTAAGAATCTTGTAGCTTTAAAAACTCAGCATTAGATTCGTGACAAGAATGATTATTTACCTCATTTACAGTATCAGCAACATTTACAGAGAGATCACAAACATCATCACAAATATCATTACAAATATTCACAGCATCACAATTAATCATAGCGGATGTAAGCTCATTCGAATAATTAACATTTACAATCGTAAGCACATCACACGAGATTACTGCAGACAAGAATCGGTCATATTTGGTTAAAATCTTTTCTTTTTCAATTAGTTGTAGTTCGTAAGCGGTGTCCATTTCATAAAACACTTTTTGAACTTCACCAATTTCAAACACAAGATTTTCCTTAAGAGATGCAAAACTTCCTTTTAGACTTTCGACAAATGGATTGATCTCAGTTTTAAACACCTCGTTCATGTGTTCGAAAGCCCATTCTCCGGCGTTTAAGCCATTTGAAGTCGTACAATCCAAAATGACCTTGTCAAAATTAGTAAAGTATTGATTAATCTCTTGCAAGTTTAACCATACAGTGCTAACAGGTGGAAGATCCTTTGGAATTTCCTTAGGACCTTCCATGTTGACAAGTGTAGGAAATGTACTAGGGCTTTCTTCATTCAACATGTAGGTTGGTGCTGTAATGAGATCTTTGTCCATATGGAAGCGAATTCTAAAATCCGTTTTAGCAAGCTCCTTATTAAATTTAAAATAATCACACTCGGGATATTTTGCAGAATTGTATGACCGATCCTCATCAACTAGATCCTTACTTGTTCGATCATCAGGAAAAACAATCGGGTCTAAGGCCAAACCTAATTGAGTTGCATTATAAAGTCTAGGACTATGTCTTAAAGCTTGTTTTGCATACCTTGGATTAGGGGGAAGGCCTTTTTGACGTGATAAGTTAAATTCTCTAAATGAAGCATCAAATAAGTGCACTAGTTGCGAAGCAGCGTATTGTCTTAAAAGCAAATAATCTAGACTTCTAATCTTATTAGTGGCATTAATCTCCATTTCATTCTTCTTAGACTCGAGTGATTCAAAATCTGTTTGAAGTTTTTGAAAATTAGTGACCACTAACTCCTTTTCTTTAAGTTCATTAGACAAATTTGCTCTTAAGTTTTCAATTTCTTGCAAGTGACCCATTTGTTTGTTTCTAAAATGATCATATTCGAGATTCGTTAGAACACTAGACGAAGGCACTAATTCCAAGGTTTGAACTTTCTCGTTGCTTAAGGTAAGCTCATCAGACAAATTCTTATTTTTAGCTAAGGTTTCCAAGAGTGCAGCATTTATTTGGCTAAGTAATGTAGCAGGAACCATGACCAAATCTTGTTGAGCAGGAGTAGGCGTATGCAAAATGGGTCCCGGTTGTGATTCACTCAAAGTCTGGGGACTCACATTGATATTGCTATCATTGTTTGTCTCCTCATTTGAAAGACTCACCACCGAAGATTCATTCGAATCAGCACTCTCTTGCACAACTTGATGTGGTTGAATACTAGCATCAGTGGTATTATCGGTGGTATTAATAAGTACCTCAGATCTCTTTTCTGGCCCTAAGCTGGAGATAGTTGCCATGAGAGCAGCCTTTGCAGATTGAAAGTCATCACAGTCTGAGTCATACGCATCAAGATCATCGGCTTGGTATGCTGCATTCTGTGTGGTGACAACGTCTTGTTCAGTAATCCCTGGATCAGCAAGAAATGCAAGCTCCTCTTCATCAAGTTCCCTTCCTTGTGCATGAGCATTAACCAGATAGATCTTCTCTGCAAACCATTGACCATCCCTTCTCCTCTTGGGTTTCTTACAATCCCTGGACATGTGACCCTCTTCCTTGCAATTGTAACATGTAATCATTCTCAACTTGCCCGTGGAATTAGCCCGTGGAGCAGGATTGACCATTGGTGCCTGATTGACCGTACGAGCATTGGTAGTGGATGTGGTAGGTCTCCCCTGATATGGTTGAATAGGCTGAACCATTACCCTGCCATTCTCAATAGTAGCTTGTTGACGAGAATTGGATGAATTCCTCAACTGATTGTTGGTTGGAGCTGATCCTCTGTATCCTCGTTTGCTTAAAGTCCTTGTGAGATAAGCAGACATAGTAGTTAGCACTTCAACTAGGTCAGCTCCTTGTTGGAATACAGGAATGGGGACTTCCTCATCATCACAATACATTGCTTGGTCTTGATGAGCTGCATAATCACTAGAAGGAATACTCATTTGATCAGGGTAGCTTGTTGGATATGCTGCATTCTCTTGATAAGAAGAATATGACTGCTGAGCATAAGGTGCAATATTTGCTTGATGAAGTTGTGAAGCATACTGTGGTGAAGGTGCATTGAACCGATATTGTTGCTGATGTGAGGTGGGTGGTTGTGGTAGAATTGAGTATTGGGGGAAGGTTGGTGTCATGTAAGGTGATGTATGATAGGCTTGATGTCCCAAAATATAAGGTGTGTTGTTGTGTGACAAGCTTGGTTGATTCGCCATCAAAGCTAAGGAATCAGGGTACATACCTCGAGGAGAATGGTGCATAATCACATGTTTCTCATGCTGCTGAAGAAAAGCATAGATTTGATCTAAATTGCACTTATGCAAATCCCGGGTCAACTTAACATCGGTAATATACTCACCCCATTCAGCTTGAGGTAAAGTATTCAAGAACTTGGTGTTAACCTGGAATGGAGCAATCACGAGATTGTATACATTCAGATCATTCATTAGAGTAGTGAATCTGAAGTAATAGTCGTGTAGTGTTTCCCCTGGGCTGTACGTGAATCTATCAAACAGATCATACAACTGACATTCCCTTTCCTGTTTGGTAAGTGACGTACCTTGTAGCAACACCTTTAGACGTTCCCATAAATCTTTGGCAACCGTATATTGACTAACCATGCGATAAATATCATGCGGAAGAGCTTGGAGAAGAGTCTGTAGAGCCTTTTCATCAGCATCAGCAATGAGTTGTTGTGCTGGTGTGAGTTCTTCATATTCTCTTGGTCGAGACACGTTATTTGCCACAATGGTACCATAGTCGAGTGGACCATTCAAAATCGATTTGAACATAAGCCTTCCGTATGTTGGTTTGCCCTTCAAGTATTGCATCATACGGCCCTGCCATGCCTCAAACACCTCTTTAATAAGCATCGGTGGACGACTATCAGTTCCCGTTATAATTGAGATATCCGTAAGAGATGTCATCTGAGGCATTAATGAACTCGGATTCATTGTGATCACTTAAAAAACTCAAAGATTATCGGTTGATCGAGCAGTGAAGAAAGGTTGAGAATTTGTGTTGTGTTGGTTGAAAATACCCCTTGAACTTGCTTATACGGAATAACCCTAACTAAGAATAAACCCTATTCGGAATAATACCTATTCGGAATAATCCTATGCTGAAAACCCTTATACTGAATAACCCTTATGCGGAATAACCCTATTCTGAAAATTCCCTATTTGGAATAAACCTTATGCTGAATAAACCTTATGCGGAAAACTTTGCTATTCGGAATAATAGGCTATTCGGAAAGATATTCGGAAAAAATTGGCTATTCGGAAAATATTGGCTATTCGGAAAGCTATTCGGAAAGTATGGCTATTCGGAAAGATGGGCTATTCGGAAAGAATTGCTATTCGGAAAGATTTGCTATTCGGAAAGAATTTCCTATTCGGAAAGTTGCTGCTATTCGGAAAGAATTGCTATTCGGAAAGTTGCTGCTATTCGGCAAAATCTTCTTATTCGGAAAGTCTATTCGGAAAAAATCCTGCTATTCTGAAAATTGTCCTATTCGGAATGTCTATTCGGAATAAACCTGCTATTCTGAAAACCTTCCTATTCGGAATAAACTGGAAATATATGTTCGAGACTTGAAAAACAGCTTTAAATCCGATTTTTTGAGCAAAAACCACAAAAAGTTTTATGATTTTTACCAAAATAAGCTAAACCCAATCCTTATCAATCAATCCCAATAACAAAAACACCAAAAAACAACAAGATTCAAGATTGATTTTTTCTAAAAATCACTAATTGATTCAAAAACTAAAAAAGCAACACAATCCTTACCTTAAATCACCCCATAGCGCTCTGATACCAAATGTAGAATATTGATAACCTAAGAATCTATGAAGTGGGTTGATGTTTTCTAGTGAGAGAAACTAGAGAGAGAAAGTGAGAGAAAATGTGTGTGATTTTATTAATATGAAAGCATGAAATGAACAACAACCAACCCCTTTCCATGGTGGAAAGGGGTATTTATAGTCCAAGCAAACATTGGGCTTGGGCCGGTCCATGACAAGCCCATGGACCGGTTCTTACTTAACTTAATAAGTAACATTTAACTAATTGTTAACTACGAGCTATTACAACATAAATCATATTGTGGAGTGACCGATACTTCTAATATACGTTAAAACGTATTTCTAACAGAAACCTTTCAATTTTCTTTCACATTTGCATTTAGAAAGTGTTCATGAGTGGATTTTGAGATTTTTAGTTTTTTGAAAAAGTCGGTCTACGAAAGTTAAATAAGCTTGATTTACCAATTTATCCGTTTTCTGAATTCATTACTGGACCATTTTCAATTTCAAAAGACATTCCCTACTTCTAATGGCTTGATTAACAAGTTTTGACAATAAAATCTGATTGTGCACGTTTAGCTTATCAGTTAGCTTAATTGTGGCTTATTAGGATTTGCTTATTTGAGTTTTAATAAGTTTCAGACTTATTCCTTTTACAAGTCTAGCTAATTCTTGATTTTAAGCTGTTTGCAAGTTATTAGAGCTTATTTGGTTCACTAGATTGCTTAAACGAGCTTATTACTTGTCTTAGCCCGTTTTGGATAATACTTTGCTTTTAATTGCATTCTAGTCCTTGAATTTTGAAACAGTTTTCATTAAGGGCTAAACTTACACTAATCTAGGATTTGCATCTTATTAGTCCTTGTAATTTCATAACTTTACAATTTCAGTTAGGTAGTTTTCAAATTAGTTACAATTTGGTTGTTAGTTTGTTACATTTGCATAGTTAGTCCTTGTAGTTACTTGATTTTACATTTCAAGCACTTTAGTTTTCAAAATTTACATTTTCAGCACTTATATTTCATAGTTTAACAATTTTGTCTTTATTTGAATAAAATTTGGTAATTGACTATTTGTTTTACGGTTACGTAGTTAATATTTTGCACTTTTTACTTGATTGATCAACTAGACATAGAAAAACCAAATAACCCTACCAACCAAAAACGATTATAAACCCGATTTTGTTAGGACTTTCAATTGGTTAAGAACTGAGAAAACGAACATCAATTATACACAATATCAAATGGCGCCGCTGTCGGTTCTTTGACTTTACGAGAGACTATCGATTGACGGTTTTCATTGGCTTTTGGGATCCGTTCACCTAGTGAATGTTATTTTTACGTATCATAAATAAAAAAAATAAAAAATCAAAAAGATAAAAATATATAAAACTAAAAAATAACAAAAATAATTCTTTTCCTAAAGATTTGACCAAACAAATTAAAAAAATCCAAAAAGCAATCTTTTTCCTAAGAGATTGCACCCAAAAATATATATTATTGGATTCTCTCGGTTTTTATGTACATATAGTATTTTCTCTTAAAAACTCATACATACAAAAATATTTTCCATATATTATTATTAGTAAATACGTATACGTATAAGAACAACCAACACACATATTCTCCATAAGTATTGCCAAGGCAATACACCGTGTTGAGGGGTGATGAGCTATAAAATGATAAATACTGCCAATAAGCAATAATTCGAAGAATACAAACAATTAAGTGAATAGAAAGGCGATGAGCTATAAAATGCCATCTAAGGGTCAATAGGTACTTAAGTAATTCGCGCCACCTAACCCCCCGTTCACTTGTGAGTATTCTAAGAAGGAAGGCTTCATTGGGGGTCTTGCACCCAAGTAGTACATACGTATATTATTATTTTCTTGTGGATATTTCATATTGAAACTCGAAGAGGATAATCCTTTTCTCTTCAAAGTCACACGAGAGCTTCTCTCTCATTCCTCGTATTGAGTTGCATGCTCACTCGCGGGCGTGCACAAATACCGATTGGTGTACAACCCCTTCCTCCGAAAAGGAAGAAAAAGAGAAAGAGTAGGAACACCACCGTCCATCAAGCCGATCACGAGAATCGTGCTTTGATTCATCCACAACAAGAAGCCATGGCCGGAGTTGATACTCTATCTTTGATGGAGCAATTGCAATCCAATGTACATGGATATGCCAATGCTAACAAGATACCCGATATTCCCGCAAACACATTTGAGCTAAAAACATCCATGATTAACTTGGTTTCAAACACACCTTTTTATGGGAACAAGAATGATAATCCTCATGATCACCTTAAGAGATTTCTTGCTCTTTGCAACACCATTAAGTACAATGGAGTTCCCCATGATGCCATTAAGTTCATAATGGTACAATTTTCACTAGAGGGTCCGGCTAAGCATTGGTTAGATACATAACCACCCGAGAGTATTACCACATGGGATGGTTTCACTACCAAGTTTTTGAACAAGTTCTTTCCCCCATCTAAGACCACGGCTTTGAGGAACTTAATTATAGGCTTTTAACAAAAACCTAGTCAAACATTTAGTGATGCTTGGGAGGAGTATAGAGAGTTATTGAGAAGATGCCCTAACCATGATATGGATGAAGTTCACAAAATCAATAGTTTCTACAATGACCTTAAACCTCATCACCAAGACTCACTCAATGCTTCCGCGAGAGGAAATATTCTTCTTAAATCCATTCAAGAGGCTTGGGATATTATTGAGACCAAAGCAATGGTACAAACAAACACTCAATTTGAAGAAAGGGTTCATGTTATCCAAAACAATTCTCAAACACCTTGTGATAACCAATTCCTCAAGAGTCACCAAGAGATACTTCAAAAGATAGATAAGGATCATGAGATGAGTTTTAAGGCACATCAAGAATTGATCCAAGCTATTAAGAGCCTTTCATTGAACAATTCCACAAATGATGTGCATGCTATTACCCTTTCATGTGAGACTTGTGGAGGTCCTCATTCCTATCAACAATGTGATAAGGTGCAAAGTTATCAAGGGGAGTGTTATGCTTATCAAGAGGAACATCGTGAACATTTCAAGCTAAACATCAATCCCAATAACCTTTCTTACAAGTCTCAAAATTACCTTACTCCACTGGGATTCCCACCCTAACCACCCACCCAACCTCAACAAAATCCTCCTCAATTGTTACAAAGGAATCAAGTTCCAAGACCACATTACCAAGGGAATAACTACAAGGCACCTAACAATTTTCAACATCAAGGAAATAACTTTTATCCACCACATCAAGGATTTAATTCACCACTCCCACCCTTCCCAAATCAAGGATATTCTCAAATTCCCAATCAAGGTTACCCTCAATTTCAAAATCAAGGATATGGGCTACAAGAGACTCATGAATGTGTTAAGAGGAGGATTCGTGAAACCCGGAAAAGAATGAATGATCAAATGAAACGTATATCGGAGGAACAAACTAATAGGCTTTTGATGGCATTCAATCAAAGACAACAAGGGGCTTTACCATCTAACACACAAACAAACCCGAGGGAAAATGTTAATGCTATTACAACAAGAAGTGGAAAGTCAACAAAGGATCCTTCACCTCCTACACCTTCTATTGTTAAACCCACTTTTGTTCCTACATGTGATAAGCCTTCTACATCTACTTCACCACCTCCAAATGCTCCTATTCAATCAAACACACCTTCTCAACCTATTTCCACTTCTCCTTTACCTCCCACAACTCCCAATGAAGAAGCTAACAAAGACAAATCTTCCACTACAACACCTACACCTAAACTAAATCTTCCTTATCCTTCAAGATTGAAAAAGGACAAGTTAAAGAACAAGGATGATATCCAAGTCTCAAATTTCTTAAGGATGTTCAAGCAACTAAACATAAACATCTCCTTTGCGGAAGCTCTTTCTTACATGCCAAAATTTGCTAAGATGTTCAAGGATTTACTCTCCAACAAGGAAAAATTGGTTGATTTGCCCAACACATCCCTTAATGAAAATTGTTCCGCCGTTCTACTTAAAACCTTACCAACAAAACTTGAAGATCTGGGGCGCTTCTTGATACCTTGTAATTTTCCCGGTGTGGAAAATTGCATGGCTTTGGCGGATCTAGGGCAAGCATTAACCTCATGCCTTTATCGGTTTGGAAAAAACTCTCTCTTCCCGAGCTCACTCCCACTAGGATGACACTTGAGTTAGCCAACCGTACCATAGCTTACCCCGTAGGTATCGCGGAGGATGTGTTTGTAGGTGTGGATAAGTTTACATTTCCGGCCGACTTTGTAGTGGTTGATTATGACATGGATCCTAGAGTTCCTTTGATTGTTGGTAGACCGTTTTTGAGAATGGGTCGTACTTTGATAGATATGGCAGAGGGAGAACTAATTATGAGAGTAGAGGATGAGAAAGTGGTGTTTAAGTTAGGGAAAGTTTGTGATAAGAAAGAGGTTAAGGAGTCTAAACCTTGTGAGACTATTAACATAGTTGATGTGCTAGATGAGGTGTGTGATGAGCATTTTCATGACGCTTGCAAGAGTCATAGTGAGGATTTTCCCCATGTTGAAACCGTGGCCTCAATTGCTCCCTCCTTAACACCTTTTAGAGAGAGTGATTTCCTCTTAGAGGAATTTGAGTCCAACTTTCTTGGAAATGATGATTCTCCCATCAATTGGGAAGAAGATATTCTTACCATCCAAAAGTTGCTCAATGAGGACCCTATTCCTTCCCCCATTCCACAAGAAGTAACCAATGATGATCCTTCCATAGTAAAACCTTCCATAGAGAGTCCACCTCCAACTGAACTTAAGGACCTTCCATCCCACCTGGAGTATGCTTTCTTAGAGGGAAAATACCAATTACCCGTGATCATTGCTAAAGAGTTGAAAGAGGATGAGAAAGAGAAACTCATAGAAGTCCTTAAGAAACATAAGAAAGCCTTAGCATGGAAAATATCCGACATAAGGGGAATTGATCCACATTTTTGTACACGCAAAATCCTTATGGAGGATGATTACAAACCCTCCATTCAAAGCCAACGAAGGGTTAACCCAAAAATCCATAAGGTCATTAAAAAGGAAGTTATCAAACTCTTTGATGTGGGCATGATTTACCACATTTCCGACTCTCCATGGGTTAGCCCGGTACATTGTGTTCCAAAAAAGGGTGGAATCACTGTAGTACCTAATGAGAACAATGAGCTTATTCCTACGAGACTTGTTACCGGTTGGAGAGTTTGTATTGTGTAGAACAATGATAATCTTGTGAAACAAGGGGGTTGATGTTTTTCTAGAGAGAGAAAGTTAGAGAGAGAAATGGAAGAAAACACATATATTAAAGTGAGAGAATAAAACAACCAACACCTCTTTCCATGGTGGAAAGAGGTTTAAATACCCCAAGTCCTTAAAGGACTTGGGCTTCCGGCCCATGAACATGCTCATGGGTCGGGCTATGTAATAAATACTACTTAACTTAACTACGAGCCTATAACTACATGGTTGGAGTGACCGAGACTTTCTAAATGCGTAAAACGTATTTCCAACAATCTCCCCCAAAGGGAGGTCACTCCAAGTTTACAAAGTCCTAATCTAGCATGTTAGATTCTGTTCTTGAGCTCGTAGTCTTCTTTTCTTTCTTTTTCTTTTCTTTTGTGAATATGTATTGAATGATATCAGCCTTTTTTTGCTTGGAACATGTTCTTTTGGCCTTTCACGTGCGATCTTTGCCTTTCTTGTGAATTTGCCTTCTCGTGACTCCATGTTCCACACACTTATGTCTTTTTGTTGAATTCTCGAAAGTTTCAGAGTTTGGTACAGCGGAAGACTTTATCTTGTACTTTCTTGAATTTTTGTTAAACTTTGATGCAGAAAGACATAAGCATGTGAGAACGACTTCTACTGGTACATCGCTACACCACCGTCTTCACTGGTACTCAGCAACGCCACCGTCTTCAACAGGTACACAGCAACGCCACCGTCTTTGACAGGTACACAGCAACGACACGAATAAAATGGCTTTGAACATTTTATTCTAATTCGGTAGCATTTTACCTCCGGTCGGTGAAGACCGTTGGACGATATTAGATATCGTACCCGTGACGGATAGTTTCAATTAAGTAACTTCCTGACAGGATTTCGCGGGTAAACCCGTTCTCTTTATTCGACCGTCCAAAGCTGACTGCGAACATAAAGAGTGAATCACTTGGATAATTTATCCTTGTGATTAGAAGCCGTCAATTCATGAAACCTGGAACAAGTGAATCTCAATTAAGATTTTCACCATCGTTGCTTTCCAGTTGTCACGAGCTTAATTCATAAAGAATCTTGCACGTCACCTACCAAGTGCTGTTTGATGTTGACACTAGAAGGATTTCCACTCGTCACTGTGGTCAATAAAGAATCACTCTGAGTGTTCTGGCAAGATCATATGATAATGCGAAGAGGCCTGGAACGAGTTTAAGTTCAATTAAGAATTAAACCACTGTTTCTTTCCAGTTTTTCACAAGATTGATTCTAAAAGAACCGCACGTGTAACCTACCATGAGCTTGTTTGATGTTGGCTCAAGCAGGATTTCCATCTTCATTGTAATACTTACGTATTACTCGGATGTTCTGGCAATATTACAGGAATATTGCGTAGGACTCATGAAAATCTCTTACTTTTCACAGTGTGTGAGAAAGCAAGGAATAAATGAAAAGTGTCCTAATGAGACTTTTGATGATCTCTTGGCTCTAGACTCGATTGTGCGTTTTGATTTAGTGAGCGATGGCTGGAGAGGAGTGCCACCTTTTCAATACCAGTCTATTCGGAGTGAATAAACCAGTAGATAACGTGTTGATCTCCGTGTGATTAAAACAAATACCTTTTGAGAGATATTTGAGTTAGCTGGGAAGGGTTGTGCATTGCATCACTGGGTCCATGATGTCTTTCTTCAATACCGAGAATCATTAGCAAAAATGACCTGAATAGCATATGTATTGACCCGGTTTCTGCCTAAAGTTGTAAGGAGGGCTTCTTTCTTTACACCCTTTATCTTTACAATTCTTTTTCATTCTTCAACCCCTTCAATGCTTACCAATACGTCATCACTAGCACCTTGTTGTGATTGTTCCAGTGCTAGCTTAAGTACTTGGTCGGCATTCAGCTACGTTCACATTCTTTCTCCATCTTTCCTAGGACTTCTAATTCTATCTAGGGAATTGTCCTTGGGAAGATTCCATCGGCTCTGATGAATCATTGGACTAAACCTATTCCTACCACCCTTTTGTCACGACATCCGTCATGAATTAAGCGTGTTTTGGGAAGGAATTGCCACCATGAAAAATCATTGAAAATCACCTAAGGTACTTGTGATATTGAAATCAAAAGTTTTGTACCTTAGGTGTTTTGTTTATCAAAATAACGCTCCCCCTTAACACGTGCTTTACACATATTAAGTTGGATTATCGTTAAGTCTTTTTCATCTTTTAGCCAAGTATCACTTAAGTCTCCTTAATCCCATTTTCTCCCCTTATCCAAAATGTTAACCATTAATATTTGGGATATTGAATGGATTAACCGGTCTTTGGGTAAAAATGAAATTGATGTTTGGCCATAGAACATGTTAATGCTCCCCCTTAATTAAATAAGGGATAGTTGTAGTGCTTTAGTATGATGTATTTTGAAAGATTTAGAATCTCGTGAGAAATTCTTGAAAAATTATCATACTTTAACACTACAACAAGCCACAAAAGCTGATAAAGTAAAAAGATAACATATTCACAATAATGTACATATGGAGTTGACCTGTAATGAGACGAACCAAAATTAATTGGTTCGTTCCGTAAGCCGATGGTGAGCTCCATATGGTCGTCCACCGACGAATCGTTCTATGCTTCGTAGCAACCGGCGCTTCCTTAGCACTTCCTCAATTTTCCTGATTGCATACGAAGATCCTTTTCTGCACTGGGCTGTCCAGGTGTATGTGACTGCCGGAAGAGGTAAGTTGGAATTGAGAACCGACAAATCATCTCGAACATTCTTTAGCGTTCCATCACTGAATTTGTGCAGTTCTGAGAATCGCATGTATTGCATGACGCCAGTCTGATTCGGATAAAAGATTCCTGCTTCTGGCTTGGTAGTCCCCATGTAGACCTTCTTGTCCTTGTGGAAATTACTAAGTGGAGTCGTATGGGGACGTTGCAGGTTTAACTTCTTCTGATAGCTTTCTACCCCAAGTTGAAAATCTTCCACCCGGTGTTGAATGACAATTTTCCTGGCATATTGACGAAAGTTTGAACTCAAGGCTATGACGATATCAGGTGATAGATGGTCAACTTTCTCTTGAGCCAAAAGCAGCAATAGATCTTCTATGTCTTCAAGTTGAAGGTACTGGAGATCACTTTCGTCAATGCGGAGTTCTTTCTCATCGGTACGTTTGAGCAAGATTACATTTAAGTAATCGTAACCGAAAACCGTCTGAGTAGTTGCCCCAAGGATACTTTTGATTCTGTGAGATGAGACGATAGAAGCACCTCTCTTAGGACGATGGAAGTGATTATAGGCTAACTTCTTCTTTTTGTCCCAGTGAGATATGCCAAGTGAAGCATAGGTGTCATAAAATTTGAGCAGCTTCTTTCGCCAGATTGAGTCAGGCACTTTGTCTTCTATCCAAGGAACATTCTCCAAATTGACAGCCTTGAGCATTGTTAGTGACGTGGCATACTTCTTTGCTCCATTTTCAAGGTATTCAAGATCGTGAGAGACAAAATGCTCGATTGGGATAGTGGCAGAACTAGCGATGACCGTTGGTGTAAGAGGTTGCAATACAGGAGTTTGAATTCCTGTAGTTGTCGCTCTCATTGCTTTGGTAAGCTCATTCAGGTGATATTCTGCTTCATTATGGGTGATCTTTAAGGTATCAAAGAAGTCCACATTTGCAGCTGCCATTTTGATCAGATCCGGGGTCATCGTTGGTTTCCCATGAGAGTACCTTAGAAAAGCCGAGAAGTCGATAGGGTTGTTGAGAAATTGAGTCATCTCCATTACAGTTGCAGTTTCAAATGGATGATGTGGTGCTGCGTTTGTTAGCCAAAGTTGTTCTTGTATCGTATCATCAATGATAATAGATTCTGCAAATGTCGGTTCTGGAACATTCAAATCTTCAACTTCCATGTCATCATCATGCTGAGCTGTAGAGGATGTGGAAGGTTGAGTTTGCGTCACCGGTATATCATCGTGATGTTCTTCTTCAAGCATCGTGTCTGTCGGTTCTTCTGCTTGCATGTATTCTACAGTCTCAATATAAGAATCAGTAGTGAATTCTGGTGCAGTAGATATACCTGAAGCAGCCTGCTGAGTGTCTGATACTGTTGTCTCCAGTGGCTTATCTGTGACCGAGACTTTCTAAATGCGTAAAACGTATTTCCAACAATCTCCCCCAAAGGGAGGTCACTCCAAGTTTACAAAGTCCTAATCTAGCATGTTAGATTCTGTTCTTGAGCTCGTAGTCTTCTTTTCTTTCTTTTTCTTTTCTTTTGTGAATATGTATTGAATGATATCAGCCTTTTTTTGCTTGGAACATGTTCTTTTGGCCTTTCACGTGCGATCTTTGCCTTTCTTGTGAATTTGCCTTCTCGTGACTCCATGTTCCACACACTTATGTCTTTTTGTTGAATTCTCGAAAGTTTCAGAGTTTGGTACAGCGGAAGACTTTATCTTGTACTTTCTTGAATTTTTGTTAAACTTTGATGCAGAAAGACATAAGCATGTGAGAACGACTTCTACTGGTACATCGCTACACCACCGTCTTCACTGGTACTCAGCAACGCCACCGTCTTCAACAGGTACACAGCAACGCCACCGTCTTTGACAGGTACACAGCAACGACACGAATAAAATGGCTTTGAACATTTTATTCTAATTCGGTAGCATTTTACCTCCGGTCGGTGAAGACCGTTGGACGATATTAGATATCGTACCCGTGACGGATAGTTTCAATTAAGTAACTTCCTGACAGGATTTCGCGGGTAAACCCGTTCTCTTTATTCGACCGTCCAAAGCTGACTGCGAACATAAAGAGTGAATCACTTGGATAATTTATCCTTGTGATTAGAAGCCGTCAATTCATGAAACCTGGAACAAGTGAATCTCAATTAAGATTTTCACCATCGTTGCTTTCCAGTTGTCACGAGCTTAATTCATAAAGAATCTTGCACGTCACCTACCAAGTGCTGTTTGATATTGACACTAGAAGGATTTCCACTCGTCACTGTGGTCAATAAAGAATCACTCTGAGTGTTCTGGCAAGATCATATGATAATGCGAAGAGGCCTGGAACGAGTTTAAGTTCAATTAAGAATTAAACCACTGTTTCTTTCCAGTTTTTCACAAGATTGATTCTAAAAGAACCGCACGTGTAACCTACCATGAGCTTGTTTGATGTTGGCTCAAGCAGGATTTCCATCTTCATTGTAATACTTACGTATTACTCGGATGTTCTGGCAATATTACAGGAATATTGCGTAGGACTCATGAAAATCTCTTACTTTTCACAGTGTGTGAGAAAGCAAGGAATAAATGAAAAGTGTCCTAATGAGACTTTTGATGATCTCTTGGCTCTAGACTCGATTGTGCGTTTTGATTTAGTGAGCGATGGCTGGAGAGGAGTGCCACCTTTTCAATACCAGTCTATTCGGAGTGAATAAACCAGTAGATAACGTGTTGATCTCCGTGTGATTAAAACAAATACCTTTTGAGAGATATTTGAGTTAGCTGGGAAGGGTTGTGCATTGCATCACTGGGTCCATGATGTCTTTCTTCAATACCGAGAATCATTAGCAAAAATGACCTGAATAGCATATGTATTGACCCGGTTTCTGCCTAAAGTTGTAAGGAGGGCTTCTTTCTTTACACCCTTTATCTTTACAATTCTTTTTCATTCTTCAACCCCTTCAATGCTTACCAATACGTCATCACTAGCACCTTGTTGTGATTGTTCCAGTGCTAGCTTAAGTACTTGGTCGGCATTCAGCTACGTTCACATTCTTTCTCCATCTTTCCTAGGACTTCTAATTCTATCTAGGGAATTGTCCTTGGGAAGATTCCATCGGCTCTGATGAATCATTGGACTAAACCTATTCCTACCACCCTTTTGTCACGACATCCGTCGTGAATTAAGCGTGTTTTGGGAAGGAATTGCCACCATGAAAAATCATTGAAAATCACCTAAGGTACTTGTGATATTGAAATCAAAAGTTTTGTACCTTAGGTGTTTTGTTTATCAAAAAAACGCTCCCCCTTAACACGTGCTTTACACATATTAAGTTGGATTATCGTTAAGTCTTTTTCATCTTTTAGCCAAGTATCACTTAAGTCTCCTTAATCCCATTTTCTCCCCTTATCCAAAATGTTAACCATTAATATTTGGGATATTGAATGGATTAACCGGTCTTTGGGTAAAAATGAAATTGATGTTTGGCCATAGAACATGTTAATGCTCCCCCTTAATTAAATAAGGGATAGTTGTAGTGCTTTAGTATGATGTATTTTGAAAGATTTAGAATCTCGTGAGAAATTCTTGAAAAATTATCATACTTTAACACTACAACAAGCCACAAAAGCTGATAAAGTAAAAAGATAACATATTCACAATAATGTACATATGGAGTTGACCTGTAATGAGACGAACCAAAATTAATTGGTTCGTTCCGTAAGCCGATGGTGAGCTCCATATGGTCGTCCACCGACGAATCGTTCTATGCTTCGTAGCAACCGGCGCTTCCTTAGCACTTCCTCAATTTTCCTGATTGCATACGAAGATCCTTTTCTGCACTGGGCTGTCCAGGTGTATGTGACTGCCGGAAGAGGTAAGTTGGAATTGAGAACCGACAAATCATCTCGAACATTCTTTAGCGTTCCATCACTGAATTTGTGCAGTTCTGAGAATCGCATGTATTGCATGACGCCAGTCTGATTCGGATAAAAGATTCCTGCTTCTGGCTTGGTAGTCCCCATGTAGACCTTCTTGTCCTTGTGGAAATTACTAAGTGGAGTCGTATGGGGACGTTGCAGGTTTAACTTCTTCTGATAGCTTTCTACCCCAAGTTGAAAATCTTCCACCCGGTGTTGAATGACAATTTTCCTGGTATATTGACGAAAGTTTGAACTCAAGGCTATGACGATATCAGGTGATAGATGGTCAACTTTCTCTTGAGCCAAAAGCAGCAATAGATCTTCTATGTCTTCAAGTTGAAGGTACTGGAGATCACTTTCGTCAATGCGGAGTTCTTTCTCATCGGTACGTTTGAGCAAGATTACATTTAAGTAATCGTAACCGAAAACCGTCTGAGTAGTTGCCCCAAGGATACTTTTGATTCTGTGAGATGAGACGATAGAAGCACCTCTCTTAGGACGATGGAAGTGATTATAGGCTAACTTCTTCTTTTTGTCCCAGTGAGATATGCCAAGTGAAGCATAGGTGTCATAAAATTTGAGCAGCTTCTTTCGCCAGATTGAGTCAGGCACTTTGTCTTCTATCCAAGGAACATTCTCCAAATTGACAGCCTTGAGCATTGTTAGTGACGTGGCATACTTCTTTGCTCCATTTTCAAGGTATTCAAGATCGTGAGAGACAAAATGCTCGATTGGGATAGTGGCAGAACTAGCGATGACCGTTGGTGTAAGAGGTTGCAATACGGGAGTTTGAATTCCTGTAGTTGTCGCTCTCATTGCTTTGGTAAGCTCATTCAGGTGATATTCTGCTTCATTATGGGTGATCTTTAAGGTATCAAAGAAGTCCACATTTGCAGCTGCCATTTTGATCAGATCCGGGGTCATCGTTGGTTTCCCATGAGAGTACCTTAGAAAAGCCGAGAAGTCGATAGGGTTGTTGAGAAATTGAGTCATCTCCATTACAGTTGCAGTTTCAAATGGATGATGTGGTGCTGCGTTTGTTAGCCAAAGTTGTTCTTGTATCGTATCATCAATGATAATAGATTCTGCAAATGTCGGTTCTGGAACATTCAAATCTTCAACTTCCATGTCATCATCATGCTGAGCTGTAGAGGATGTGGAAGGTTGAGTTTGCGTCACCGGTATATCATCGTGATGTTCTTCTTCAAGCATTGTGTCTGTCGGTTCTTCTGCTTGCATGTATTCTACAGTCTCAATATGAGAATCAGTAGTGAATTCTGGTGCAGTAGATATACCTGAAGCAGCCTGCTGAGTGTCTGATACTGTTGTCTCCAGTGGCTTATCTGTGGTGTCAGCAACCGTTTCTGCAATATCCTCGAAACCTTTCTCGGTGGCCGTTTCATTGTCATCCTTGTATGTTTCGTCGGCATTTGTACCAGTGTTGTCATTCTTATCACCCTTGCTGACTTCATTACCCTTGTCATTATCGTCATCCTGATCATCATCTGTATCCTCGTCCTCGTCCTTATCGTCATCAACATTCTTATCCTTTCCTTGTTCATCCTCTTTATCCTCCTCATCTTCTTCCTTATCCTTATCCTCATTCTCATCATCCTTTTCACCATGTTCCTCGTCATCTTCTTCTTCTAACACATTCTCATCATCAGACTCAGAGTCGGTAGTGTCTGCAGGATTCTCTTCATCAATTGCGTAGTTGAGATATTGCAGAACTTTGCGTTTGTATTTTGATTTATGAGCTCCCAAGTCTAGCAGACGTTTCTGAAGCAATGTCATGATTTGAAGAGTAGATAGACCATTACCGACCAGATGTGGTAATTGTTGATCAACATAAGACTTGACTTTGCGTTGAATGATCGCGGTCATCTGCTCGTCAATTGACCCGAGAAAAGCAGCGTTTTCTTTATCCCGAGTTTTCTTCTCTTTACGAAATGCTTTATGTTGTTCTTTGAGCTTTGACACTTTGTCTGATAGTTTTTGAAGAATGGGCTCATCAGAATGCGGTTCCTTTGGAGGAGTAGCAAACCTTTCTGTCAACGTAGCTATTTGGGTAGCTTGAGCCTCTAGCTGTTGTTGAAGAGACAGGATCAACGGATCATTGATTGTGAGAAAAGGATTTGATGTAGATGAAGCTTGTGGTTCTGTTGGTGGAGGTGTAACCAAAACCGTTAAAGTGGTCGTGGATGATACTGGTTGTACCGGGATAGGTGATGATGTCGATACAGTGGTTAGGACGGTGGTTAATACAGGTTGTTCAACTGTAGATGCCGGTGTAGATTCCGTGGTAATGGTTGTGGTTGATACTTGTTGTTCAACAGTTGCGGGTGTGATGGTGGTGGTCGGGACCTCACTGATAATTGGGGTTGAAAGTAGGGAAGTGTTGGTCGATGTAATAGTGGTTATAGGGACATCCACCATTTGTTCGTTTGTTGACGGATCAGTGTTGGTGACCTCAACACCCTCCCCTTCGAAATTAAGATATTTCAACACATCATCAGAATTTGAAGTAGACTTACTTTGAAGTTGTGTGTCTGGAATGAAAGTTGCATGAGCATCTTCATTTAGTACCATGTGAGTCGGTTCAAGCAGAGATGTGGTGATATTTGCATCCCGATACATCATACTTGTATCTGTGTCAGCACTGCTCTCACGTTCTTCACTTGGTTCCCGACTTTCAAGTTGAAAGGTATCAGTATCTTCATACTCAGCTTCATAAGTATCTTCTTCGTCGAAGAATTCCGTATCATCATCAGGATTACCAAAATCTTCTAAGTCATCAAATACCCTTGAGCCTGATCCACCAAAGGCTTCCTGTCGACTTTGTTGAAGAATAATACGAAGTCTTTTTTCTTCAGAAAGTTGTTGTTGAACAGGATCATTTTGAGCAACACTTGCCTCTTTGCCTTTAGCTTTCCTTGCTTTCTTAGTCCTGCGGAGTGGTACTTCTTCTTCTTGTTCATCTTCAGTGTGGATCAGCTCATCTTCATCATCTTCATCATCTTCATCAACAATTTGCATTTTTCCTGAGCGTTTATCTTTAGGAGCAGCTGGTTGACGCTGTGACACTCGTTTCTTGCGTTTACCTTTTTGTTTCTCTGATGGTGGTAAATTTGCCCGCTTGAATTGTGCGTCGATGTCACGAAGCATTTCTTGGTATTTATCACTCTCCTTGATTCCATCATTAATCATCGTGTCAGGTACTAGTGCAGGAAGTAATGCATACTTTGTGGAATTTGTGTCTGCATTCATTGAGAGAATCACATAATCATCATCTTTTGTGTGATAAAAGAACTTCCCGCGAGTGTCAATGGTTGGGTCATTCTTCATGAAATAGTGGATAATGAGCTTGGTGAATCTCGGGAATGGGAGATGCACGGATTTCTTCTTCGTTCCAGTAATTTGATAGCAAAATTCTTGCCAGAGAAGAAGTGCATAATCGACTTTTGATGCAGTATACAATCCTCAAAATAAGTGAGCCTGTGGTGGTCTCATTGCATCGGTTCCCCTAGTTTTACCAGTGAGACACTTGACGATGATGGTGATAATAGCTTTCCAGGGTTGCCCTATGTGTGAAGTGTTAAATTGTGATGGACTGTTAATTTCACCCTCATAATTCATGGCATGAATAACTCGAAGCACTTCATCATTCTTTGGGTTAGGCACAAATTGTTCTCCTTGTGCCAACCTAGGGAGCTTAAACAATTTCCTAAAAATGCTCAAGTTGAGTACCCTTGGTGTTTTGTTCAGTTCGAAAGATATGATCTTGTTATCGAAGGATGCAGTATTCCAGAATTCATGGATGTAGACTTCGGGGACAGATGCAGTACGTCTGAGTGTGTCGCTGATGGGTGATATGTCTAGGATATCCGTGGCAATTTTGAAGGCAGGTAAAAGCGGATCAAAATCATCTTGCAACCTAGTGTTGTTCTCGGCATATGGGAGCCTATGACTGAGTGGGACAAGTTCAAGATCACGGATTCGTTGTTCTTCCTCGGTGATTGACATTTTCCTGCTTTGATGACATATTCACAAATGATATATACAACACATGTAGATATATTCAATCAATGCCAATTTTAAACACAGGAAAAATATCATTACACTTATTACCACAACATTCACACATACATCAGATGAACAAGGTCTTTTACATATAGCAGTGCACTTAGGAAAATAGCATGAATGCCAGTGATAATTTTATTCTAAGGAGAAACCGTCCTAGCCTTAGTTCTTACAATATTTGGATTTCTTGGTGGTCATGACCAAAACCTCAACAGGTTTTGGGTTGATTTCAACCAAAACTTCAGTGGGTTTTGATTTAGTTTCAACCACTACCTCAGTAGGTTTGGGTTTGATGTCTACTAACACCTCAGTAGGTCTTGGTTTGATTTCAACCAAAACTTCAGTGGGTTTTGATTTAGTTTCAACCACTACGTCAGGAATTGTAGGATTACCCTCAATCCAAATGATAGTGGGCTTGAACAAAGATGAAGCTTTGTCTGCCATGGCCTGGAAACATAAACCCAAGATATTGAGTAAGCAATTTGTATCTCTTTTGTTTACATTGGAATCAACTTATTAACTAAGATGAACTTTTGTAATAAGAAACCGTTCAAGTATTCTTATGAGATAAAAATTGGCTTATTTCAACAACACTTGGTTTCGTTTAAATGGCCCTAAAGAACTTAAAGCTAAAGAAGGATTAGTGCAATCTAGGCGAAACTTATGGTATATCCTAAGGCAATAGCATAAGAATAAGGGACCAAATTCCATCGCAATGTAGCAAACTATCAGAATCCTAGCCATACCATCGCAATGAAACATTCATCATAATCCTAATGAAATCCTATCGCAATATCTAAGGCTATCGCAATATGTGCATTTCCATCGGAATAACTGAATAATCATCGCAATATACCCTATCGCAATACATAGTGCGAAACCATCGCAATGTCACATCGGAATGTGCCATCGCAACATTCCATCGCAATGAATCAACGAAAGTCCATCGCAATGAGCCTATCGCAACGAACCATCGGAATGATTCGTCGCAACAACCCATCGCAATAGAACCATCGTAATGACTCATCGCAATGAGTATCGCAATGAGTCATCGTAATAACTCATCGGAATGCCCATCGCAACGAATCATCGAAATGACTCATCGCAATGATGTCATCGCAAAGCGGTATCGCAATCTGCATCGAAATCTGTGACTGGGATTCGATCTCATGTTTGACTTCATGATTTGGAGTGTTAGGCAGCGTTTTAAGCAATTCTGAACAAGACCATTGTGTAAAAGGGTATCCTTAACAAATTCCATCACTAAAAATCCATGTTTATCGCAACAATTAAAACCCTAAATCGAAAAAACTTGAAACTTGTTTTCTGTGATAATGAAACATGTTTAAATAAGCCACAGATTGTTACCTAGGTGATAAAGCAAGCAATAGATAATCAAGTAATCGTGGATCGAAGATGAAGGTTGGAGGTCTTCAACAATGGCGGCAAAGAGTTTATGTTGTGTGTGTTTCGAATGCGACGGGAAAGAGGGGGGGGGGGGTTTGTTTTGTTGACTTGGTCAAAGTTTGATTCAAGCCCCTCCCATTTTTGCAAGATTTGCTAAACGGGTCCCCCTTATTTTGTAAGTTCAAAAAGGAGAGTTCAAGTTATCTTGGCACATGATAAACTTATTCCCCAAACACAAACACAAGTACTTTATGCCAAAGTGTTAATGACCTATCCAAAATATACTTAATTCACACATGGCACACATAGCGAAACTGAAGATGATGGGTAGCTAATACTTTCTGAGTAACCTGTTGAACGACCGAATTTGTTAACTTTAAAGAATTAATATTTGCTCCCCCTTAATCCCTGACCCGTTTTCTAATTAAAGAGCTGTAATCAAAGATATTAGGGACACAACTATTAATGAGGACATTTGCCGATTAAGTGATTGTATAGAACGATTCTGGTGGAAATAAGATTTCTCTTATTTTAAACAAGATAAGTGCACTGAAACGTACACGAATTTGTGTTAGACCAAGTTATTAAGTAAACTTGGCCCCTTACAAGGTTTTAAAGTAAAACCTTGCCCGAGAAACTTAATTCCCGTTGTGAGCCAACGTTTTCAAAAGAAATACGTGACTTTAATATGAAAAGCGGGTTGCAGTCAGAAATAACTACAAGCCATAATGGGCATGTTTTAAAACTTGTACAACTTTTATACGGACTCTATTTATGGCGCCGTGTCAATAGTAATCGACATTTCTAAAGCCGTAAATATTACCGTACTAAAAGACATGCCCGAAATTTGAAAAGAAAAAATATTTTTGGGTTTTCTTGATTTTATATTTTTTATGGATTTTCTTGGTTTTATATTTTTTTATGGTTTTTCTAGGTTTTATATTTTTGTATTTTGCTTTTGATGGTTTAAGTATGTACTATAATATACAAGATCACGATCAAAAGGATACTAGAGAATAGTTTACCAGTACTATTCTTCAGACTCTTCTGCCAACTCCTTAAGTGTCGCTGGTGAAAATGATTTCATGCCTAGCTTTTCGATCAAAAACTCGATGCGTGCTCGATCTAAGGCTTTGGTGAATATATCTGCCAGCTGATACTCAGTGTTGACGAAGTATAATTCGATCACTCCATTTTCCACTTGCTCTTTGATGAAATGGTAGCGGATGTCAATGTGCTTTGCTCGAGAGTGTTGAACATAGTTGCAGCATAGAGCGATTGCACTTTTGTTATCACAGTACATCGGGATTTTGTTGAAACCAAGGCCGTAGTCAGTCAATTGTGATCTCATCCAAAGAACTTGAGCACAGCAACCGGACATAGCTATGTATTCAGCCTCAGTACTTGATATCGCAGCGCTTTTCTGCCTTTTTGATGCCCAACTGATAAGTCTATCTCCAAGGAGTTGCACACTGCCAGAAGTGCTACGTCTTGTATCTTGACACCCGGCATAATCTGCATCTGCATATGAAATTAATGCAATAGAAGAATCCTTCGGATACCACAGACCACGATTAAGTGTTCCTTTTAGATACCGAAAGATCCTTTTCACAACATGTAAGTGCTTTTCGGTAGGCCGAGCCTGATACCGGGCACACATGCCTATAGCAAATTGCAAATCAGGCCTGCTAGCAGTCAGATAGAGAAGGGTGCCGATCATTCCACGGTAAAGTTTAGGATCGACAGCTATCCCTTCCTTATCTTCATCTAACTTGGATCGCTCCACCATTGGAGTATCCACGGGGTCACAGTTTTCAAAGTGATATTTCTTTAAGGATTCAAGAGCAAATTTGGATTGATTAATAAAGATGCCTCTGGGATTCTGAGAAATTTGCAACCCTAGAAAAAATGAAATTTTTCCCATCATTGACATCTTAAAGCGTGTGGACATAATTTTCTTAAAACGGTCAGACAAACGTTGATTAGTAGCAGCAAATATTATATCATCAACATAAATTTGTACCAGTATCATGTCGTTGTCCTCCTTGAGAATGAATAATGTGGGGTCCACTTTGCCTTTGGAGAAGCCTTTGGAGATGAGATACGTCGATAAGAGATCATACCACGCGCGTGGAGCTTGTTTCAACCCGTAAAGAGCCTTCTTGAGCTTGTACACATGATTAGGATACTCTGAATTGACGAATCCATTCGGCTGGCTTACATAGACATCTTCCCTTAATTCACCATTAAGAAATGCCGTCTTAACATCCATTTGGTAGACGATCATATTCATGTGAGCAGCATAGGCAAGGAATAGTCTAATTGCCTCCAATCGTGCAACAGGAGCAAAGGATTCTTCAAAATCGATACCCAAAGCTTGTTTGTAACCTCTAGCAACCAATCTAGCTTTGTTTTTCAGCACACTACCTAACTCATCAAGCTTAACCTTGTATACCCACAACAGTGTTAAGATTTCCACGTTGCTGGGTAACGGAACTAATTCCCACACTTCAAGACGTTGGAATTCATTAAGTTCCTCTTGCATTGCTTCAATCCATGATGATTTGGTCATGGCTTGTTGCCAGTTTTTAGGTTCAGTGTCTGACAGAAATGCATCAAAATAGCAATATAATGCATGTTCTTGGAGTTGATGACGTGTTAAGACTGGTCGATCGATGTCACCAATAATATTTCGGATTGGGTGATCCTTTGTCCATTTAGTGTTGTGAGTTTCAATCCTTGGTGGACGGGAGTGAACGATTGCAGGAGCTTCCTCTGAAGTAGACGCACCCGTAGGGTCATCAGGTATGTGTGAACCAAAGAAAGGAAGCTCTTGTAAGTGAGCGTATTCCAGATCGTGATCATATAATTCCTCTTCAACATCATTAGGAACGAGTGGGGGTGATGATTCAGGTGTTGTTTGAGAATTGGTAGGGGATGGTATATCTTGATCAAGAGTAACAGTAGTTGCCTCGGATTCATTTCCATTATCTTGAGCAACAACTACGGGAATCGGAGCTACTGCTACGGGTACTGAAGAATCATTACTCTGTGGATCAAAGAATTCATCAAACATAGGTTGAAATAACTTATCCCACTCGGACCTTGTTGGTGGTATGAATGATGGAGAAGTAGGGTTGTTGGGAAGTAAGCCGGAACTGATTGTACCGGTTCCCATCTCGTGTAAAGCGGGTTCAGAGCTGTGTTGCTCAGAAGCCATCGCTGTCAGCTCATCAAAATCGACATCCAAAGTTTCTACAATCTTGCCAAGACGACGGTTATAAATCCGGTAAGCCTTCTTTGCAGGTGAATAGCCAATGAAAATTCCAATATCAGCCTTCGGTTGAAGTTTTCCCAGATTTTCACTATTTGTATTTGGATAGCAAAGTGCACCAAACACATGAAGAAAGGAAATATCGGGTTTATGTCCATGAAGAAGCTCATATGGAGTTTTACCATGACGTTTGCGAATGATTGAGCGGTTTTGGGTATAACATGCGGTTGCCACTGCTTCGGCCCATAAGAATAAGGGAGCATTCGCATAAATTAACATAGTTCTAGCAGCTTCCATCAGTGTACGGTTACGTCTTTCAACGACACCATTTTGTTGTGGAGTGCGAGCCACAGATGTTTCATGAGAAATACCAACCTTTTCGTAATACGTTCGAAGAGTCTGATTAACGAACTCAGTGCCGTTATCAGTCCGAATGCGGCGAACAGTAGCATTCCGACGGACTTGGATCATTTTTAAGAAGGTAATGATACACTCTGGTGCTTGATCCTTAGATGCTAAAAACTTTACCCATGTAAACCTTGAAAAATCATCCACTATGACGAGGATGTATTTTCTACCACTCACACTAGCTGTACGCATTGGCCCACAAAGATCCATGTGCAAAAGATACAGTGGTTCTTGGTTGGTGTCTTCTGCTTTAGGTTTGTAAGATTTCTTGGTGCTTTTCCCCAATGAACATGCGGAACATAAATGATCCTTGTCGAACTTTAGTTTCGGAAGACCACGAACAAGTTCGTTTCTAGCCAAATGGTTGATAGCATCAAAGTTAAGATGAGATAACCGACGATGCCACAACCATGACTTGGTCTTAGATGCTTTGGAGAGTAAGCAAACAGGAGAGGCGGCCATCATGTTTTGAATAGACAAAGTATATAGATTATCCCCTCGAGAACCCTTTAACAAATCATTTCCTGCAAGATCGCGAATGAAGCAAGTATGTTGTCGAAAGGCCACTTCAAGGTTAGAATCACAGAATTGTCCTACTGAGAATAGATTATGACCAAGTCCCTCTACATAGTAAACCCTTGAAATCGTGACATTCCCAATTTGATATTCACCATAACCCATAATCTTTGCAATATGGTCGTTGCCGAATTTGACCGTTCCTAGAAACTTGCTGACGAAATTTTTGAGCATCGAGCGGTCTCCAGTCATATGTTTGGAGCACCCCGAGTCCAAATACCAAAGAATAATTTGGACGACCTGAAAATTTTACCAAACATAGACGATGTATCGGATTCTAATTGTTCTTCTGAGTTAGCAGGTACGGATATAGTTATCTTAGATTTGCTATCAGACAAAACTTTAGGTTTCCAGATTTTCTTACTAGTGATTGGCTTAGATTCTAGTTGTCTAGTATTCTGAGGTACTTTGTGACTGGGGACATTACCACTGGTAGGCACATTAGTGGGGGCAGACCTAGTTAAAGGGCGCTTGTTCCTTTTCTTAGTGCTAGTGTTCCTATTTAAAGGATGCTTAGACCTAACTTCCGTGGATGTGATCCTAGTTAAAGGGCACGTAGTTCCATTTGCAGTAAAGGTCCTACCAGTGGGTTTCCATTGCCACCCAACGTGAGTAAATTTCTTACCTGTTGGCTTCCATTCAAGATTGTTCTTAATAGCATGCATTTCATTCACGTGATCAATAAGGCATAAATCATGATGCTTAGAAAACATACATTCGTTACAATTCCAACATTTAGCATTAGAATTCACATTTTGCTTAGGTTTCCACTCATAAAGAGGACCTTTTGTCTTAGCTACATGATTCTTTTTATTTAAAACTGAAACAACGTTCCTAGGGTGCACTTCTACTTTCTTCTTCTCAGTCCTATTAGTGGAAGGCTTGATCCTATCTTTCTTTCCTCGAGATCCTTTAGCCTTAGTGGACACTTTTACTCCTGTAGAAGCCAAGGGAACATTAGTGACAGATTTTAAAGGTGCCTTGCTTGATAGTGTCAATGACGGTTTTGCTCCTGGAGTCTTATTGAATGGAGTGACAGCAATGGGCTTATTATTAAGTAGTGCAGAACCTGGTGTACCTATGTATTGCAAATATGCCAGGCAATATTGAACTCGCTTAACATATTCATGAGCCGAATAATAGTCGCTACTTAAGGGATCTAAGGCATACAGATCGTCTAAAATATCCCTAAGAAGATCGACATGCTTAATGGCATTCCTCATATAATCATCATAGGTAACCTGGTTTCTCTTGTGAAGTGGATTCTTATAAAGCACTACTGACTTGGTTGTTGGAGCACTAGTGGATGGGGCAGAGTCAGTAGCTAAGTTATCAACAACTTCTTGTCGGGTGACACGAAGTGTCTCCTTTAACTCGGCCAAAACCATGTTTTTATCTATGAGCTGAATTTTTAGGTCAGAGGTTTCCTCACATTTCTTGTTCAGTTTGTCAATTAAAGACTTTCGCTTTGTGGCATTAAACGCGATGTGTTCTTCTATTGAACCAGAAATTTGTGAGTCTCCCTGCCTTACTTGTTCACGCTCTCCTAGTATAGAATTAATTCTTGTTTCTAGGACATGATTATTAGCCTCTGCAGCCTCTAGTTCCGTTTTTGTTTCTACTAATTCTCTCTTAATTCTCATCATTTCATCTTCTAAAGTTTGAACCATCTGAATCATCTTGTCACTTATCTCAACGGAGTTTCCACCTTCATTTAGTTTTGAAAGAGTTTCATTTATAGATTGATTCTCAATTTCAAGAGATATAGAATGTTGTTGAATCTCGTTAAAACTTTTTGAAAGTGTATTATATGAATCCTGAAGCTTTAAAAATTCAGCGTTGGATTCATGACAAGAATGATTTTCTACAGTACTTACATGTTCAATATTATTCACAGATTTATGCACATCATCACAAATATTCACAGTAGATGAAATTTCACGAGTATATTGAGTAGTAACAACTTGCATCACTTCAAGAGACACCATATGTTCTAAAAAGCAGTCATATTCTGATAAAATCTTTTCCTTTTCAATTAAGTGTTGTTCATAAGCATCATCCATGTTATTGAAAACTTTTTGAACTTCACCAAGCTCAAATTGTAAATTACACACTAGATCATAGACTCCTTGTTTAATATGGTCCACAAATGGAACGATCGCTTCTTCAAACACCGATTTCATGTGTTCGAATGCCCATTCTCCAGCAGTTTGAGCCGTTGAAGTCGTACATTCCAAGATGACCTTGTCAAAATCGGTAAGGTATTGCCCAATTTCTTCAATACTGAGCCTTACCGTACTAACCGGGGGAAGATTCTTAGGAATTTCCTTTGGTTTGTCCGAGTTGACAAGTGTAGGAATTATACTAAGGCATTCTCTAGTCGGCATGAAAGTGGATGTTTGGAGAGTTTTCTTTTTCATATTAAAACGAGTTCTAAGATCTATTGTGGCATTTTTTGCATTCATTGAAGCATAATCGTATTCAGGATATGTAAAAAGTAATTTTAACTGCTTTTCATCGTATGGTGATATAGAATCACTTGAGAACACTATCGGGTCTAATGCCAAACCTAACTTTGTTGCATCATACAGTCGGGGGTTGTGGTTAAGTGCTTGCTTTGCATAACCCGGGTTAGGTGGTAAGTCTATGAGACGCGATAAGCTGAACTCTTTAAATGAAGCATGAAACAAGTGTACTAGATGTGAAGCGGCATATTGTTTTAAAAGCTTAAGTTCCGTTTCTTTTATTCTGTTAGACGTCTTAATTTCCAGTTCAAGCTGTTTGGATTCCAGAATTTCAAAATCTGTTTGAAGTTGTTGAAAATTAGTGACGACTGACTCTTTTTCTTTAAGCTCATTCGAAAGGTTTGCTCTTAAACTTTCAATTTCAAGCAGATTGTCCATTTGAACTTTCCTAAACCTATCAAATTCAGGATTGGTTAAGGTAGTGGACACAGGAGTCATTTCCAAGGTTTTAACCTTGTCTTTATGCAAAGCAAGCTCAGCAGATAAAGTCTGATTAGCATTAAGGGTTTCACGGACTGCAATATTCATTCTGCTAAGCAAAGATGCAGGGACCATAACCAAATCAGGTTGAGCAGACGAATTAATAGTCATAGGAGCTTCCGGTTGTGGTTCACTCAAAATCTGAGGACTTGCAATGTTATTGCTATCATTGTTTGTCTCATCGATTGAATTACTAACCACCGGAGGCTCTTCCGAATACTCGGACATTTGCTCAACTTGATAAGGTACAATGCTAGTATTTGTAGCAGTATTTGGTACCTCAGCAATGGTGTCAGTCCCATAGAGTGAAAGATTTGCCATAAGAGCTACTTTAGCGGTGTTAAAATCATCACAATCCGAGTCATATGCATCCAAATCATCACATTCATAAGCAGCATTGTTGGTGACGACTGTTGTGGGATGATCAGTTTCCGCTACTCCTGGATCTGCAAGGAATGCCAATTCTTCTTCATCAAGCTCACGACCTTGGGCTTGAGCATTCACCAAGTAAATCTTTTCCTTGAACCAAGTGTCGTCCCTTCTCCTCTTAGGCTGCTTGCATTCTCGGGCCATGTGCCCTTCCCCTTTGCAGTTGTAGCAAATAACCACCTTCATTTTACCAGTGCCGTTGGCCCTTGTAGCCGTAGTATTGGATGAACGTGCACCAGCATTAGACGAATTTGATCTCCCTTGAAGTGGTTGCACCATGACCCTGTCGTCCTGAATTGTTGCCTGTTGTCGAGAGTTAGACGAGTTCCTTAACTGATTGTTAGTTGGTGCTGAACCTCGGTAACCTCTTTTGTTTAAAGTTTGACTTAAAAATGCAGACAACAGAGCTAGGACTTCAGTATGGCTATCTCCTTGTTTAAAATCAGGGACAGGGATGTCATCTTCACAGTATAATGCTGATGCTGGTTGAGCAACAAACTGATTGGTTGGAACACTTTCTTGATGTGAGTAAAGATGTTGAGGAGCCTCGAGTTGTGGATAGGTACTAACAGGGTTGGTGGGAGGTTGATACGGTGAATACTGATGTGAAGCTCCTTGTGAAGATGATGTTGCTTGTTGGTGATAAGATGTTGGTGGCGGTGGCAGAATCGAGTACTGTGGAAAGCTTGGTGTTTGATACACAGGTTGATATGAAGATTTGTGTCCTACAGCAAGCTGAGAGTTGTGATATGACAGTGTAGGATGATTTGCCAATAATGCCATTGGTTCATGATAAGGTCCTTGAGAGATTCGGTTTTGGATCACATGCTTCTCATGTTGTTGTAAGAAAGCATATAGTTGATCTAAATTGGACTTGTGTAGATCACGAATCATTTTGACATCCGTCACATATTGACTCCATTCAGGGGGTAGTGTGTTCAAAAACTTGGTGTTTAACTGAAATTGTTCAATCCTTAGATTATAGACATTCATGTCATTCATCAGAGTAGTAAAACGCCAGTAAAAATCATGAAGAGTCTCCCCTGGAATGTATTGGAATCTATCAAACAAATCATATAATTGACATTCTCGTTCTTGCTTAGTGAGAGATGTCCCTTGTAGCAAGACTGCAAGTCGATCCCAAAGATTCTTAGCCACTTTATGTTCACTCACCATTCTGAAGATATCAGGTGGAAGGGCTTGAAGAATTGTCTGAACAGCCCTTTCATCGGAATCTGCAATGGCTTTGTTGGCATCGGTTAACTCATGATACTGCCTTGGCCTTGTCACATTGTTGATGGTAACCTCTCCCCAATCTAATGGACCTTTGTCAATTGATTCTAGCATAAGTCGACCACTTTGTTTGCCCATGATGTATGTTCTCATTCGACTTTGCCATGATTCAAATAAGTCTTTGATGAGCAAAGGCGGGCGAGTATCGGTACCCGAAATGATCGAAATATCGGTGAGTGAAGTCATAGTTGGCATAAATGAATGTGAATTCATTTTGTGATCCCTTGAATAAGATTATCAAAGATGATCGAACAATGAAATAAAGGTTATGAGTTTTTTTGTGTTGTTAACTAAAAGATGTTGTTATCTTGTTGTAGTATTAGCTTTTTGAACGTTTCCAAATTACCAAATTAAATGCCAAATAGAAGAAAATCCACTAAGTATATAAAACCAGTTATGTCGCAATGTTCTTTCTATCGGAATACCTAGATCGGAAAGTCTCACTATCGGAATCAGCTCAGATCGTAATGATTTTAGATCGCAATGTAACCTTGTGGCAATGATGATGGTATCGGAATATTTCAGATCGCAATGCGATGTCTATCGGAATGCTTCAGATCGCAATACCTATCGCAATGATCTTAGATCGCAAAGTGGTTTGCAAAATTTGAGCAGAGTAACGACTTAACACAACTTCCTTATACCCGTCGGAATCTCAGATCGCAAAAGCTATCGGAATGATTCAGATCGGAATAAGTAACGAAAATCCAATGATCGCAAAGTAGTACCCTAACCCTTTCTGATGGTTAAGGGATTGCGATGGAGGCCAAAGTAATTTTTGTACTTTCCGATAGATGCGTCTGCTGAAATTTCGGAATGAAGAAAAACACACTTTCTTGCACTTTTGATCCAAGAAACCTGAAGTTTTAATGAAATCTAAGATACCAAGACCACGTTTAAGCCCAAATTCCTAAGTTACACTACTTATCACTATGATCAAACGAAAAAAATTTTGGAAGTTTCGGCCAAAAAGGTAGTTTATGATTTACGAATGTAAATACACAACTCAACACAAAGAACAAGCCTTTATCTCATCCCATGCTCTTGATACCAATTGTAGAACAATGATAATCTTGTGAAACAAGGGGGTTGATGTTTTTCTAGAGAGAGAAAGTTAGAGAGAGAAATGGAAGAAAACACATATATTAAAGTGAGAGAATAAAACAACCAACACCTCTTTCCATGGTGGAAAGAGGTTTAAATACCCCAAGTCCTTAAAGGACTTGGGCTTCCGGCCCATGAACATGCTCATGGGTCGGGCTATGTAATAAATACTACTTAACTTAACTACGAGCCTATAACTACATGGTTGGAGTGACCGAGACTTTCTAAATGCGTAAAACGTATTTCCAACATATTGACTATAGGAAGCTAAATGAGGCTACTAGTAAAGATCACTTCCCATTACCTTTTATGGACCAAATGCTTGAACGCTTAGCGGGAAATGAATACTATTGCTTTCTTGATGGCTTTTAGGGTTATTTCCAAATACCCATAGACCCTAAGTATCAAGAAAAGACAACATTCACTTGTCCCTATGGTACATTTGCTTACAAGAGAATTCCTTTTGGCTTATGTAATGTACCGAGGACATTTCAAAGGTGTATGATGGCAATTTTCCATGATATGATAGAGCAAACAATGGAGGTTTTCATGGATGACTTTCCCGTCTTTGGAGATTCATTTACCTCATGTCTCACCAATTTAGAACGAATGATTAAGCGTTGTGAGGAAACACGTTTAGTTATTAATTGGGAGAAATGTCACTTTATGGTGAAAGAGGGAATTGTTTTGGGACACAAGATATCCAATAAGGGATTAGAAGTGGATAGAGCTAAAATTGATGTGATTGTTAAGCTTCCCTCACACACTACGGTTAAAGGTGTAAGGAGTTTCTTAGGTCATGCGGGGTTTTATAGGCGCTTCATACAAGATTTTTCTAAGATAGCAAGACCGATGACCCACCTCTTGGAAAAAGAGGCTCCTTTCATTTTCAACCAAGAATGTTTGGATTCATTTGAGACTCTTAAGGAGAAATTGACAAAGGCTCCCGTTTTGGTTTCTCCAAATTGGGAATTACCTTTTGAGCTTATGTGTGACGCTAGTGATTATGCGGTGGGGGTCGTCTTAAGACAACAAGTGAATAAGCATTTTCAACCTATACACTATGCGAGTAAAACCATGACCGGTGCACAAATTCATTATACTACCACGGAAAAAGAGTTGCTTGCTATAGTCTATGCTTTTGAGAAATTTAGACCTACCTTGTGTTATCCAAAACCATAGTGTATACGGATCATTCCGCTCTCAAGTATCTCATGACAAAGCAAGATGCTAAGCCTAGGCTTTTGAGATGGGTTTTATTGCTTCAAGAGTTTAAGGTAGAAATTCGAGATAAAAAAGGAGCCGAGAATTTAGCGGCGGATCACTTGAGTACTCCTGAGCATCCTTTTCAAGGAGATTTTCCTAATAAAGAAATCAATGAATCCTTTCCATTAGAGGATCTCATGTCTATCTCTTCTCAAGAGGATGCCACCCCTTGGTTTGCGGATATAGCAAACTATCTTGTAGGGAATGTGCTTATAGAGGGTCTTACTTCCCAACAAAAGAAGAAGTTTCTTAAGGAAGTTAAGTACTACTTTTGGGATGATCCTTACCTTTTTAGGCAATGTGCGGACCAAATCATTAGACGGTGTGTAGATGGGCCCAAAGCATTTAATATTTTAGAAGCTTGTCATAAAGGACCTACGGGTGGACATTTTGGGCCCAACTATACCGCCAAGAAAGTCTTTGATTCGGGTTACTATTGGCCTTCCATTTACGAAGATGCTCAAGAAATGGTGAAATTTTGTGATGTTTGCCAAAGATAAGGAAAAATTATGCAACGTGATGAGATGCCACAAAATTTTATTCAAGAGTGTGAGATTTTTGATGTATGGGGCATAGATTTTATGGGACCTTTTCCATCTTCCAAGGGAAACAAGTATATACTTGTAGCGGTGGATTATGTGTCCAAATGGTTTGAGGCCAAATCCTTATGTTGGGAATAAATTAAGGCCAGATAACTTGAACGCTGACAAGAACAACTCAAGCGTTGACAAGAGCAAAGTGAGCGCTGACAGCTTAAGCGTTGACAAGTTAAAGTCAAGCGTTGACAGATTGAAGACAAGCACTGATGGAAGATGTGAGCTAAACGTTTATTATGTTCTAGAATACTTCTAGTAAGGATAGAAACGACAATGTATTTCTATGTTTATCTTTACCTAGAATAGTTGATACGTAGCTTATTGTACAAGGCTTCTTAGTCTATAAAAGAAGGCCTTTAGGTTAATGTTTAGTATCAAGTTTTCATTAAGTTTTTCATTCGTAAACATCTTTCATTGTAAGCAAGTTCGACATTGATAATCAAAGTGAAAGTTTTGTTTACATCTTGTGTTCTTGTTTAAGTATTAAATTCCGCATAATACTTAGATTCACAAAGCATACAACAAAGGTTTCTCTAAGTGTCATACTTGATCTAATCTCGTATACACAAAGCTAATCGATCTAAGTTTGGGATCAACAAGTGGTATCAGAGCTTGTTGAGGAACTTTTGATCTTTGAAGAACACCAGAACGATATACGAACACCAAAACCCTAATTTTCTCAAAACCCTAAAAACATCATGTCTGAAGCAATAACCTCCTCCTCCTCATCCTTACCAAACATCAATATTCCCATGCTTGATGCAACCAACTTTGACTTGTGGAGGTTCAACTTTGAACAATATCTGGGGATCTTTGACTACACACTCTGGGACATTATTGAATATGGAAACTCATTCAATAAAGCTCAAAAGATTCTGAATGCCATTGCGACAAGAACAGCTGTTGAAGGATGTCCTGATGAAGATAAGAAAGAAAAACCTGGAGATGGTAGAGTTGTAAGTGCTGAAGATATTGCAAAGAAAAGGGCTGACATGAAAGCCCTAAATATTCTGAAAGTGTCTTTGGGACAAGAAAATCAGCACAAATATAGAAGCTATGAATCTGCTAAGGATCTTTGGGAAGCAATTGAAGTTGCATATGGTGGTAATGCAGAAACTAAGGAAGAAAAGAAGAAGCAACTTCTGCATGATTATGCTATCTTCAAAGCTCAGCCCAATGAGAAACTGAGCAGTGTGAGAAGCAGATTGCTTGACATCACAAGCAAATTGTCCTTCATGGGGACACAAGTTGGTGATATTGACATCAATGCTACTTTTTTGAAAAGTCTTGGTGAGACATGGAAGATTGAGGCAAGATCTATTCTTGCCAATAATACTCACAAGAGCTCTTCGTTTGATGACATCTACAACAAACTAAGACTGTTGGAAGATGAAACTCTTTCAAGCAAAGCTAGCACCAGCAACATGGCCTTCTTCTCTCATAGTGAAGGTCAATTCAATCAGCAGGATTCTTTTATGCATCCAGTTACTGGATCATCATTTGTCAGCGCTGGAACAAGTCCTGTCAACGTCTCCTTTTCAGACGCTGACACATTCATGAATGACTCACCAAGAGTTAAACCTGCTGGTTTGGATTTGGATACTGTTTGTGCTTACATTGCTTCTTTGCCCAATGGTTCAGTGATTACATATGAGGACCTTGAGCAGATAAGTGATGAACACTTGGAAGAGATGGACATCAAGTGGAACATGGCTCTTGCTAGTATAAGAGCAAATAGGTGGAATAGATGGTTCAAGAAGAAGATGACCTTCAATGCTAAAGACACTGCTGGATTTGATAAATCCAAAGTTGAGTGCTACAACTGTCATCGCATGGGGCACTTCATGAGGGAATGCAGATCTCCTAGAAGATCTGATGCTGGTAAACCCTCAAGTCAGGTTGTTAAAGATCAAGACTCCAAAGCCATGGTTGCAGTTCAAGGAATTGATGGTACTGGATGGGATTGGAGCTATCTGGCTAAGGATGCTGAAGAGGACAAAGCTTTGATTGCTGACATTGAAGAAGAAGAGCATGTTGAATATGCTCTCATGGCACACTCCTCCTCTTCATCTGATAATGAGGTATATGATGATGCTTTTTGTAGCAAAGGTTGTAGGTTAAACACTGACAGACTTAACAAAGAAGTGTTAAAACTAAAAGAGGATATGAGCACTGAAAGGTGTAAATTATCCAATTACCAACTAGCTCTTACTGAAACTGAGAAAACCGTTTCTGAATATAAGAAAATGGAATTTGATTTAAAAGATAAGATAAATATCTTAAAACATGAGCTAGAGGGTAGTATGGATATTAGAAATATCATGTCAAAAGTCAATAAAGACCTACAGGCTAAGTTAGATGAGGCCATTAAGAATAAAGATAATGTTGACCTCAAGATTCAAAGATTTGATAGAGCCACCCAAGCCCTAGGAGACTGTGTAGCTAAACAAAGAGATCCTAAGGATATGACTGGGCTTGGGATGAATGGGAATGATTACTCTCTGGTTCCACCACCAGCTGGTGACTTCTATGGTGTCCTTAGAAAGGATTTATCTTGGACTGGTATTCCAGAATGCCAAGAAGAGGAATTTATTCCTCCACCAAGAGTTGTCACCCCAGTAGAAGAGTATCAACAAAAACTGACTGACCTAAATGAGTGGAAGAAAGCTAACCCTACTTTATTTGTTAAGGGAGGTTTGCTGTGTGAAAGTCCCATTGAATCCCCACCCATTAAGGTCACTCACCCAGTTACTGGTGAAGCTGTTGACCTAGGCTCCAACACTGTTAGAAGACCTACCATTAAATATGCAGAGATGTATAGAAATAATAGGTCACCCAAGAGCCAAGTCAAAAATCATGGAACAGGTTTCTTTGTTTCTAGACCTAAGAATGTGTCTAAGAAAGCCTGTTATACTTGTGGTAGCTTTTCACATTTGGCATACAAGTGTGTCAACGCTCCCAAAGTCAGCGCTGATAGGAACAATTTCAGCGCTGATAGGAAGAAAGTCAACGTTGTTAGGAAGTCAAACGTTGTCAGACCCAGACCTTGTGTGCAGCAAAGTCCACAAGTGATTAGACCAGTCCCATTCTTTTCTAGAAGGTCTAACACTCATGGACAAAGACCTTTTCAAAAGACAGATACCTGGTCCAATAGGCAATGGGTTCCTGTAGCAAACCCTAGGTTCAACGCTGACAAGGGTAATTTCAGCGTTGACAGGACAAAATCCAACGCTGACAGAAACGTGACCAGACCTAAGTATTTGCAGCCACAAGGTAAGGGGTCTAAAGCTTCTTCAAGCTTAACATGGAGACCCAAGAAGGATCAAAACCCTAATAATAATGGAATTTCAATGACTTGCAACAGGTTTAATTATATTACAAAAGTCATTACAAAACCAATTGGGGTTAACTGGGTATTTCATCCAAAAAGGGATGAGAATGGGGTTGTTGTGAGAACTAAGTCTGTTCTTATTGAACAACCAGATGAATCTAAGTCTTCTGAGACTTGGGTTCCCAAAGAAAACTAATTTGTTTTCTTTATGTGCAGGGCATTCAAAAGCAGATCAATGACTATGGATATTGGGATAGTGGATGCTCAAGGCACATGACAGGAAAGGAAGACTATCTGACGAACTTCTCTCCTATTAAAGATGGTGATAAGGTATACTTTGGAGGGGGCTACGGCACCATCACAGGCAAAGGAACCCTTCTCACCAATAATCTACGTTTTGAGAATGTCTTCCTGGTAAAAGAACTGGACTATAATCTGTTTAGTGTATCACAAGTGTGTGATAACAAAAATAAGGTTCTTTTCACTGATACTGAGTGTTTGGTGTTAAGCAAGGATTTTAAGATCCCTGATGAGAAGTATATTGAGTATAGAACACCTAGGTATAAGGACATATACAATGTGAATTTAAATGGGATTAAAGTGAATACAAATATGTCTTGTTTTTATGCTAAGGCCTCAGTAGATGAAAGTAATTTGTGGCACAGGAGACTAGGGCACATAAACTTTAAAAATATAAATAGACTTGTGAGGCTTGGTTTAGTTGATGGTTTGCCTGAAAAGGCCTTCCATAATGACCACTCTTGTGTTGCATGTCTTAAAGGCAAGCAGCACAAGGTCTCATTCAAGTCCAAGCAGGTGCATACTAGTTCCAGACCTCTTCATATGCTTCACATGGACCTCTTTGGTCCAACTAATATAGAAAGTTTGAATGGCAAGTCATATTGTTTTGTTGTCACTGATGACTTTTCTAGGTTTACTTGGACATTCTTTCTAGCTATGAAGAGTGACACAGCTGATGTTCTTATTGAATTTATCACTCAAATTGAGAAAAGGTCTGGCTATGAGGTTAAGATGCTTAGGAGTGATAATGGTGGAGAATTTAGGAACAAGAAGCTAGATGATTTTTGTGCCATGAAGGGAATTACTAGGCAGTTTAGTATTGCTAGAACCCCACAACAAAATGGGGTTGCTGAAAGGAAGAATAGAACCCTAATTGAAGCAGCCAGAACAATGTTGGCTGATGCTCACTTTCCCATAGCCTTTTGGGCTGAGGCTGTTAATACAGCATGCTATGTGCAAAATAGAGCATTGGTTAACAAAATTCAGAACAAGACACCTTATGAGTTACTTTGGGGAAGAAAACCTAATATTGGTTTTCTCAGACCTTTTGGATGTCATGTAGTAGTCTTAGACACTAGTGATGCCTTAGGGAAATTTAGTGCAAAAGGTGATGAAGGTTACTTCATGGGGTATTCAGTGCAGAGCAAGGGTTATAGGGTTTATCTTAAGGAGGACAAACGTATTGTTGAAAGAGTACATGTTAGGTTCTTAGAGAATAAACCTAGTGATCCTGAAAGTGGTCCTAATTGGTTGTTTGATTTGGAACCCTTATCCAGAACTTTAAATTATTTGCCTGTCACTAATCCAGACATTGTGAAGGTAACTTCAAATGTTGTGGAGGAACAAGTTGTTCATGTTTCAGGTACACAGGTTGATGAAAGGGTTGGATCACAAGCAGAAAAGGCATCTCCTACATTTGAATATGTCATAATTCCCATTTGGACTGATGCTTTTGCTGCTGCTGCTGGACAAGATAATGGTGGTTTCCAAATACCACCAGATACAAACATGCATGGTTCTTCAAGCGCTGACAAAGGAAAATCCAGCGCTGACAAGACCAATTCAGACGTTGACAACAACATTTCAGGCGCTGTCAGCCTTGACGCTGACAACCAAGATTCAAACGTTGACAACACTTTTGGGCATCTTTTCTCTTCCAATTTTGAACAAGGTGGACCTTCCAATGTCCATGAAGAGATTCCTGCTGCTCAAAGAGAGTCTGATGAAGAAGATATTGGCAACATGGAGCGTGAAGTTGAGGACACCAGACTTTTTGAAGGAGGAGTTCTCACTTCCACAATGAAGAATCACCCCCCATCTCAGATCATTGGTGATGTTATGACTCCAGTTCAGACAAGAAGATCCCATCAAAGTCTTGGTGGATTTATTGCCAATATACACAAGAAGGTTGATACCCCCTCTTGTACAAGCATGTTTGTTTGCATGTTTTATGTCACAAGAAGAACCCAAGAAGATATTTGATGCTCTCAAAGAACCAAGTTGGGTGGAAGCAATGCAGGATGAGCTTCACCAATTTGCTATTCAGGATGTTTGGGAGCTGGTTGATTGTCCTAGATATGTCAGACCAATTGGGACAAGATGGGTTCTCAGGAACAAAAGAGATGAAAGAGGTATTGTGGTCAGAAACAAGGCAAGGTTAGTGGCTCAAGGTTATACACAAGAGGAGGGGATAGACTATGAAGAAGTCTTTGCACCAGTTGCAAGGATTGAAGCTATTAGGATTTTTCTAGCCTATGCATCTTGCATAGGCTTTACAGTCTATCAAATGGATGTAAAGAGTGCATTCTTGTATGGCACCATTGTTGAAGAAGTTTATGTCATGCAACCTCCTGGTTTTGAGGATCCTGAGCATCCAGACAAAGTGTATAGAGTCAAAAAGGCTATGTATGGCCTTCATCAAGCCCCTAGAGCATGGTATGGTACTTTGTCTACCTATTTGGTGGACAATGGATTCAAGAGGGGCACCATAGATCAGACACTATTTACAAAGAAGAAAGGCAAAGATGTGTTGCTTGTGCAGGTCTATGTTGATGATATCATTTTTGGGTCTACTGATCCAAAGATGAGTGAGGATTTCTCCAAGCTCATGACAGACAAATTCAAGATGAGTGCTATGGGGGAGATGAACTTCTTTCTTGGTTTACAAGTTCAGCAGAAAGAAGATGGTATCTTCATCTCCCAAGACAAATATGTTGCTGAAATCTTGAAGAAGTTTGGCTTTTCTCCACATGAAAAGAGGGCTTCTACTCCTATGGATAGAGAACACCCTTGGGGCAAGATTGGAGATGGGAAAGATGTAGATGTCAGGCATTATAGATCCATGATTGGATCCTTGATGTATCTTACTGCTTCCAGACCTGATATCATGTTTGCTGTGTGTGCATGTGCACGCCATCAAGTGACTCCCAAAGAATGTCACCTTTATGCTGTGAAGAGGATCTTTAGGTACCTAAGATGTTTTCCTACTCTTGGTTTGTGGTACCCAAAGGATTCACCATTGGAGCTGATTGCATATTCAGATAGTGATTATGGTGGTGACAAGTTTGATAGGAAATCCACAACTGGTGGATGTCAATTTCTTGGGAGCAGATTAATATCTTGGCAATGCAAGAAACAAACAGTGGCGGCTAACTCTACAACTGAAGCAGAATATGTGGCTGCAGCAGCATGTTGTGGTCAAGTGTTGTGGATTCAGAACCAGCTGTTGGATTATGGGTATAATTTTATGCATACTAAGATATTTGTTGACAATAATAGTACTTTATGCATCATTAAGAATCCTGTGCATCATTCTAAAACTAAACACATAGAAATTAGACACCATTTTATAAGAGATTGCTTTGAGAAAGGTTTAATACAAGCAGATAGGGTTGACACTGAGGAAAATGTGTCAGATTTATTAACTAAACCTTTTGATGCTGGAAGATTTCAGTACTTGGTAACAAGTCTTGGAATGGTTAATCTCACTTAAGTATGTGTTTTGGATTCTTTTTGTAAAAGTATGTACAGGATGATGCATGATTATTATTGGTCTTATTGATAATTTAGATTTTCCACTATATTTTTCTAACACTGACAAAAGGTTGTTTGAACACTGATAAGTGTTTTTGCAACGTTGTCAGCAATATAATTGTCTAACGCTGACAAAGCTTCTTTCAACGCTGTTATGTGTTATCGGGGCGTTGTCAACAACAATGTTAGTTTTGTGGTTTTCAATCTAAATGTGCAGATGGTGTTAGCAGTATACCAGTGGATACAGAGTTGCTTATGGATCAAAGGAGAAGCATTTGGACATGTTTTTGTTTATGGATGATGGTTGGAATGTTTCATTCCTATCTTGACATAAATTTTTTATGTTCATGCATATTTTTGGCAAACTCTTTGTATCTTTGTTTAAGGGGAGGTTTTAGGAACCTTTAGGATTTTTGGGTATCCATATGATACTCTTATAACAATTCTAGATTGTGTCCACAGGTGAGTATGGGTTAGTTTTACTAAACCATGAGGCACTGTAGCATGCATAGTATATCAACTTTGCATGCTGCCAAGACATTTTTGGCCTAGAATGGGTTGTGGTCTGTTGGGAGACTTGGGAATCATTTTGATATGGGATTTACCTGGGAGTAACAAGGATTTTATAAGGTAACTTGGTTGTTAAGAATTTTGGTTAGCAAGGGACACTAGAGGACTGTTATGTCTATCTTGCTTATGCAAGTGTGCATAACTAGACAGTGCTTGCCGCCCTATAATAATTATCAGCTTTTGGTTATTTTCTCTAGGATAAATTACTTGTTAAGGTCATTTTTCACTTTTTAAAACAATTTTATTTTTGGACGCTGACAAGATTTTTCCAAGCGTTGTTGTGACCAAATTGGACGCTGACATGGCTTTAGGCGAACGTTGACAAGATTATAGCCGTTGGGCGTTGATGGGTTATATTTGACCGTTGACACTCAATGGGACCTACCCAGTTGTTACTTTTTGACATATTTTCAAGCCGTAATTTTAGGAGTTGTTACTTTCATTAAATGCATGAGATAACTTATAACTTTTTCAATATTTTCATGATTAGTTTTTGAAAATCTTTGCCTATTTTTGGGCCAATCACATGCATTCATCCACTCCTATAAATTTGGCTCCTATTTTTAAACAGGGTATCTATAATTCTTGTCTAACACTTTTGTCTTATCAACCTTCATCTTCTATACTTTAAAATTAACAGCTTTCATCAATGGCACCAAGATTTAACTCAGCAGAATTAGATTTGGGGTTCAAGTCTCAACACAACATGATTGCTTATCTTGTTGCTGATAATACTTTGTTCCCTCAATACACACAAATGGTGGCGTATTTGAACGCATCCCCATTAAGGTATGCTCTTTCTCATGCACCACTCATTCCAGTCACACACATTAAACAGTTTTGGAACACTGTCAGTTCCTCAACAGTTAATGGAGTGACCACATTAACTTCTATTGTTCATGGGAGATCTTGGGTGGTTACTGAGGCCTTGGTACGCCAGGCCTTGCATCTTGATGATGCTGATGGTATAACCATTCTTCCCATAACTGAAATAGAACAAGGGCTTAGGGCTTTGGGATACCCTATTCCTGATGAAGGTACTCTTAATAAGTACTATAAGCAGGAATTTCCCCCAGCCTGGAAGTACCTCATTCACATTCTCCTTCAATGTTTGAGTCCCAAATGTACTGCACACAATGAGATCAATAGATCCATTGCAACTGCTATTGTGTGTATTGCAACAGGGCAAAAATATAACTGGTCTAAAATGATTTTTGAAGGAATGTGTAAAAACAAGGGGACAAAAATGACTTTAGCTTATCCCCGTTTTCTGCAAATGATTTTTGATGCTCAAAGATATTGTTCAAGGGATCACAATGATTTTTATAAAACCCCTGAACAAAAGAAAGCTATTTCTACCAAGATGAATTCACCACCTCATAGGGATTTACCTTTAATCCCAGCCATGCTTGCTGTTATTGCAGCAGCACAACCCCAACCAGACCCCCAACCTCATATTGACCCTCACCCACAACTTGAACCTATCCCTGAACCTTTACCCTCACCTGACTAAATGCAAATAGACCAAGAACCCTTTGACGCTGACATATCTAATGTGGGCGTTGATGTGCCTATTTCCAACGCTGACACCCAACCATCACAATCCCAAACACCCCTTAACCAACCCACATCTACCCCTTCTTCCACACCATCTTCCACACCACCTGAATATAGGTTGATTAAACACCAAAGGACTGCTGGAGTGTTCTCCTCTGGTGGTCCTAGCCATGAAGCAGAGAGAACCACCACCACAAGTGTGGCTGGTGACCTGGATGAGGCTGGGATTATTGGTTCTGGCTTAGAAGCTGGCCAAGGCAGTCCCACCATAATTAAGTCCTCATCCATGCCTAATGAACCTGACTTGGGAGGTCAAATCCCCATTTCAGAAGAGGGCAGACTGGAACCAATGACTCTTTTGGAATTGACGGCTGTCTGCATTAGCTTGCAAAAGCAGAATGCAGACTTAGTACAAATTGTCAGCAACCAAGGCCTTGAACTCAAGGAATTGAGGGAGAGGATTGTTGTTTTGGAGAGTGCTCATGCAAAGGGAGGTATGGTGGAGTCTTCCAAAGGGGAGGAAGATCAAAGAAATCTGAGTGATAAGAGCAGTCAAGATGGTCAATCATTGGATGTTGCTGAAGCTCTTACTGCTTTGAAGGAACAAACAGGTTTTGATACGTCCTTGATCTCTCCAACCAATTTAAATTTATCATTTACAGATATGTTGAGAGAGGTTACACAAGGCGCTGAGGGAAAATATTTGAGCGTTGACAAGAAAAGTTTGGACACTGTTAGAAGTATTTTGGGCGCTGATAGAGGAAATTTGGGCGTTGACAGATCTGCATATGGAGGTGATGTATTCCAGTCATCATCTATCATCAAGGATGTTCCTACTCAGGTATTACCATCTACCTTACCAACAATTGCACCATCAGATAAGGGTAAGGGTAAGTTGGTAGAAGAAATTGTTCCAAAGAATGCAGTTCAGGTTGAATTTGATAAAAGATTGGCTGAGCAAATGATGGAACAAGGTGAAAAGGAAAAGTCACCATTTGTTGTGACTTCTGAAGAAGATAGTGATGGAGCTAGCACAGATTCAAGTGTGATGATTGTTGAACCAGAAAGACTTGAGTATGGTGATGAGCTTGCTAGGGAAAAGCTGAGAGATTTAAAGTTGCAGATTGATTTTGATATGCCAGAGGTGGTTCAGATGTACAATTCTTGGGAAGAAAGCTGTATGGATAATCTAGACTTGACCATTTCAGATCAGATATGGGGTTTGGAAATTCTTCTTAGAGTTCAGAAGGATTGTAAGGTGATTTTGAAGCACAAGGCAAGCAACATTCTCTCTGAGTTGAAAAGGGATAGAAGGAAGCTCTACTTTATGTTGCTCAAATGTCATGGAGTTGGATGGACACATCAGAAGCTGAAGGCTTTGACATTTGATGAGTTGGAACATAGGGCTTATCCTATTTGGGTGAAAGTGCAGGAAGAAAACACTTTCAGACTTCTTTCAGATGAAAGAAAGGAACAACTTGCAGAAGAGATGGAAATCAAGAAAGCTATGATAGTTCCCAGACCAGTGAAGAAGGGATTTACACTTGAGTTTCCAAAAGATATGAATCAACTATATCCAAGTGAAGCAGTTATTAGAAAGAGCCTCAAGCTCTCCCCATTAGAAGCTTCAGATATGGTGCATGTGTTACCACTAGATTCCAGGAATCCAATTGTGAGTTATGATGAAGATGAATGTGGATTCTGGAAGGTTGGAAGATATGGCAAGGAGGTACACACTTTTACCACTCTCATATCTTTATTTGCAAGTTGTGATAGAGAAGACTTGGTGGACCTTTGGAGGTTGCTAGAGACCAAGTATGAGGCTGAAGCACCAACTTCAGCTAATGGAATAAAACTTTGGACCACATTCAAAAGAATGTGTGGGACAAAAGAGGAAGATCCTGAAATATGGAAGGATCTTGAAGATGACCTCAGTGGTCTTCAATGGAGGTTATATTCAGCTGCAGGTGTATACCATTTGAGTTCTACAAAGTTTGCTGAGTATTTACTTGTAGATGCTCAGTATTTCATATCCAAGGCTGTTTTGGAAAAGATGAAGGACACCCAGTTAGAGATAGACTATACAAGTGACGTGGCAAAGAATTTGATCAGATTTATTTATTACCAATATGATAAGGTTTGTTAGACTCCTCCAAGTTCTTAATGTTTATTCAGAAACTTGATCATAAGAGTGGATATCAAGTTTAGGGGAGGATTGTTGGGAATAAATTAAGGCCAGATCACTTGAACGCTGACAAGAACAACTCAAGCGTTGACAAGAGCAAAGTGAGCGCTGACAGCTTAAGCGTTGACAAGTTAAAGTCAAGCGTTGACAGATTGAAGACAAGCACTGATGGAAGATGTGAGCTACACGTTTATTATGTTCTAGAATACTTCTAGTAAGGATAGAAACGACAATGTATTTTCTATGTTTATCTTTACCTAGAATAGTTGATACGTAGCTTATTGTACAAGGCTTCTTAGTCTATAAAAGAAGGCCTTTAGGTTAATGTTTAGTATCAAGTTTTCATTAAGTTTTTCATTCGTAAACATCTTTCATTGTAAGCAAGTTCGACATTGATAATCAAAGTGAAAGTTTTGTTTACATCTTGTGTTCTTGTTTAAGTATTAAATTCCGCATAATACTTAGATTCACAAAGCATACAACAAAGGTTTCTCTAAGTGTTATACTTGATCTAATCTCGTATACACAAAGCTAATCGATCTAAGTTTGGGATCAACACCTTACCTACTAATGATGCTAGAGTTGTTGTGAAGTTTTTGAAACAATCGTTTGCTAGATTTGGTGTACCTCGGGCCATCATAAGTGATCGTGGTACGCACTTTTGTAATGATCAATTCACGAGAGTTATGAAGAAATATGGAGTTAATCATAGACTTTCTACCGCGTATCACCCTTAAACCAATGGCCAAACCGAGGTCACAAATCGTGGTTTAAAGAGAAATTTAGAGAACGGTGGGAGAGCATCGAGCTTCTTGGTCGGATAAGCTTGATGATGCTTTGTGGGATTTTAGGACGGCTTTTAAGACACCAATTGGTTGTACCCCTTATAGGCTTGTCTATGGAAAAGCATACCACCTCCCATTCGAGTTAGAGCACAAGGCATCTTGGGCTCTCAAGTGGGCTAACTTTGATTTAAACCAAGCCGATTCACATAGAAAGGATCAACTTAATGAAATGGATGAATTGAGAGCCAATTCCTATGAGAATTCTTTGATTTATAAGGAGAAGACTAAGAAATTGCATGATTGAAGGTCTACGTAATCTTGGCCTATTCTAACATGATTGGATTAGATGGATTTAATGTATGGATTGATTAATAATATAAGAAGGAGATGAATGGAGATGAGGGTGTAGAGAGAGAAAGGAGAGAAAAGAGAAGAGTAGAGAGAGAAAGTAAAGATTGATTGTGTGAAATATGAAATCACCAACCCCTCCTAACATGCTAGGAGGGGTATATATAGCCCACCCTACATGTGGGCTATATGGACTATATCTTTACTAAATAGATCACGAGCCCATTACATTAATATATCGTTGGAGCGACCGATACTTATAATATACGTTAAAACGTATTTCCAACAATCTCCCCCTAAAGGAGGTCGCTCCAAGAGACAAAGTTCTAAATAGTCTATATCTCGTGATCTATGCTAACTAAGATGTGACCGAGACTTTATTGGGGAAACGTATTTCCAACAATCTCCCCTAATGGAGGTCACATCTTTTTACAAAATCTTAAACCTAGCATCTATGCTTGAGTCTTCGATCTTGTTCTTGTGAATATGCTTGATGTGATCTTTGACTTTAGTCTTGAGCATGTTTCCTTGCCTTGACCTTGTGCATTCATCACTTGTGAAATTTTCCTCTTTGTGACTTCATGTTCCACATACTTATACCTTTAGATTCTTGAAAGCTTCAGAGTTTGATACAGCGGAAGACTTGACCTTCAGACTTTCTTGAATTTGTTGAAGTACTAATTGTATGTAGTATAAGCATGTGGTGACGACTTCTTCTGGATTGTACACCGTAATGTCACCTTCTTGTTGCGCTGCATAAGACAGTTAGCAACAAACAATATACACGGATGAAATGGCATTGAACATTTCATTCTAATTCGGTAGCATTTTACCTCCGGTCGGTGAAGACCGTTGGACGATATTAAATATCGTACTTGTGGCAGGTAGTTTCAATAAAGAACCTCCTTGACAAGATTTCGCGGGTAAACCCGTTCTCTTTACTCGATCGTCCAAAGCTGACTGCGAACGTAAAGAGTGAATCATTTGGATAATCTTATCCGCATGATTTGAAGCCGTCAATTCATGTTCCTGGAACAAGTGAAGTTCAATTAAGAACCGCACCGTCGTTGCTTTCCAGTTGTCACTAGCTTGATTCATATAAAATCTTGCAAGTTACCTACCAAGTGCTGTTTGATGTTAACACTAGAAGGATTTCCATTCGTCACTGTAAATACTTAATAGTATTACTCTGAATGTTCTGGCAAGATCCCTAAGATATTGCGTAGAGGCCTGGAACGTGTTTAAATTCATTTAAGTATTAAACCACTGTTGCTTTCCAGTTATCACAAGTTTGATTCATAAAGAATCGTACAAGTCACCTACCATGAGCTTTTTGATATTCGCTCAAGAAGGATTTCCATCTTCATTGTAAATACTTTCGTATTACTCGGATGTTCAGGCAAGATCATGAAGATTTTGCGTAGGACTCTTAAGATCTTTCTTACTTTTCACAGTGCGTGAAGAATCAAGGAAATATGAAAGTGTGTCCTAATGAGATATTTGATGATCTCAAATGGCTCTAGACTCGATCGTGCATTTTGGATTTTTAGTGATCGGAGGCTGGAGAGGAGTGCCACCTTTTCAATACCAATTTATTCGGAGTGATGAAATCAATAGATAATGTCTTGTCTCCTTGTGATTAAAACAAATATCTTTTGAGAGATATCTGAGTTAGATGGGATGGGTTGTGCCTTGCATCACTGGGTCCATGATGTCTATCTTCAATATCGAGAATCATAAATGATCTCAATAGCATATGAATTGACCCGGTTTCTGCCTAAGTTGTAAGGAGGGCTTCTTTCTTTACACCCTTTATCTTTACAATTCTTTTTCATTCTTCAACCCCTTCAATGCTTACCAATACGTCATAACTAGCACCTTGTTGTGATTGTTCCAGTGCTAACTTAAGTACTTGGTCGGCATTCAGCTACGTTCACAATCTTTCTCCATTTTTTCTAAGGACTACTATTTCTAGCTATGGAATGTCCTTGGGAAGATTCCTCTGGTTCTAGAGAAATCATTGGACTTTAACCTATCCTACCATCCTTATGTCACCACAATCTTCACCGTCGTGAATAGAGATGTTTTGGGTAAGTGTATGTCACCATGAAATCCATTTTGAAGTGCAAATCCATTTTGCTCCCCCTTAACATATGCCACGATATCCGAAAACATTTCGCACATGTCGGGATGAGCTAACACGTTAAGTCAAACCATTTGTGATTAATCATTTCCCATATTAAATCACATTTTCTCCCCCATATTAAAAATATTAACCCAATCGATGTTGTTAATATCAATTTATTTAATAGCATTTTAAGAAAATTTGGGAAGAAAAATGCAAAGCCAAGTATCTTCATGAATTACACAAGCTCTCCCTCAAATTAATGAGGGTCTACTTGAAACGTAAATTAAATACCATTTAAACACAAGTGTAAGGTATTTATCACGTGCAAAGATCATATATGATAATTAATTCACAATATTAGCAATTTACGAGGTTGGACCTGAATGATGGAGAACATCATATGAAAGAAGCACATGGTTCTTTTTCACGAATGTTGGTCTTCCTCGTAACTTCTGAAATTATCTTCCCCTTTACACCACATGGACAATTGATATCGTTGTCTTGACACCAACTTGTGAACTATGGCACTTTCGGCATCGAAGATTCTGAATGCTGGACAATTGCTCCCCCTCAATTGTTGACCCATGTTCTACTTAAAGAGCTGTAGTCGTCGTTTGAGCAGTTGCATCGTCTAGTATGTAGATATCAATTGCAACGAACTTTGGATTGTGGAGTTGATAACTTTGGATTGTAGTGTCAAAGCTTTCTGGTGAAATGCTTGACTTCAATGTGAAAAGCGGGTTACTATCAGAAATAATAGCAAACCATATGGAGCATGTTTTAAATCTTTTAAACTTCTGCTCGAACTTTATTTACAACCCCGTGTCATTATTGAATGACATTTCTAGGTTCATAAATATTATCGATTCCAGAAGACATGTTATTTTTATCAAAACGTCTTTGAACACACAATTTTGAAAGATTTAGAAAAACCTTTTGAGAAATTCTTGAAAAATTGTGTTCAAAGTTTTGAAAACCAATTACTTGAGCTTAAGATTTGGAATATCTTACGAAAGCTCAAGTCCGAGAAGTTGTAAACTTCTCGTTGTAAGGATAAGTTACCATCGGCGATAAACTTTCCTTTTATCTGAAGGACGAGTCCTAAGCTGACATTTACTTAGAAGTCGTTTCATGAGCTTGAAAACTTTGACTGTTTTAACGGAAAGCTCATGACCGAGAAAGGTTAATTTCTCGTTATGAGGAAAAGTTCTCTTATTTAAAAGATACACTTTCCTTTCTGAGCTTAAAACTTCGAATGTTTTAATACAAGCTCATGACCGAGAAAGGTGAATTTCTCGTTAAGAGGATAAGTTATCATAAAAGATAATCTTTCCTTTATTTTAAGTTCGAGTTACAGTCTGACATTTAACTGTAAGTCATTGTGCATGAGCTTAAAAAACTTCGAATGTTTTTAACATTAGCTCATGCCCGAGAAAAATTAATTTCTCGTTGTAAGGATAACTTTATCATCGGTGATAAACTGTCCTACCTTTGAAGAACAGTTCAATGTCTGACATTTAACAATGAACCATTTTACACGAGCTTAAAAACCGTTGAATAGTTTTAAAGTAAGCTCGTGTCCGAGAAAATTTAATTTCTCGTTTTTGAGGATAAGTTTATCATCGGCGATAAACTTTCCTTTATTTGAAGATCGGGTCATCATCTGATATTTAATGAAGAGCCTTATACACGAGCTTAAAACCTTTGAATGGTTTTAGGATAAGCTCGTGACCAAGAAAACTTAATGTCTTGTTAAGAGGGTAAGTTATCGTTGCGTAGATAAACTTCCCTGTCTCTGAAGTCCGGGTCATCGTCTGTCATTTAACGAGGAGCCATTATGCATGAACTTAAAAACTTGGAATGTTTTTTATATAAGCTCATGCCCGAGAAAAATAAATTTCTCGTTGTTAGGATAAGTTTATCATCGGCGATAAACTTTCCTTTCTTTGATGAACGAGTTACAGTCTGTGATATGACTATAAGTCCTTAGTATTAAGCTTAACCATGAATCCCCTGAGACACTTGTTTCTCTGATATCTGCTTCTTCAGCAACCAAACTCTGAGAGTGTCCTTAGTTGAACGGAATACAATGATTGGACCGCTTCGTTCTTTTGGAACATCAACTTTGGTACCTGCATTCTCATTAGGAGTTTGTATACTTTGACATGGGTTAGCGATATCTATCTTAGAAGCATGTGGGGGTTCACAGTTGGTTTTACTTGTGTCAGAGGCGACTTGAGTAGATGATTCACTTATCTTAGCTGGCAAACGTTTCCTTTTATAGAAAACCTTAAGTTTAGGCTTAAGTGATGTATCATCCTTTGCAATTTCCTCCCTAGTAGTCTTCGTAGAATCAGAGACTATCCTAGTTAAAGGGCACTCGTTTCCTACAAGAGTGAAAGTTCTACCAGTGGGGCGCCACATTTTGCCAACGGGTTTGATTTTAGCTACCCACTGGGATTTAAGTCTAGCACGGGAGTTCACCTCATTAAGTAATTTTTTGATACAGGAATCATGATTGGCTCTAAAGACACATTTCCTACATGTTTTACAAGTAGCATATTTAATGTCCGAGTAATTCCTAGATGATTGATCGATGCTCCTAGGAGATGACATGCTACGGTTAGCAGTGTTGGGTAATCTAGAAGGCATCTGACTAGGTTTGACATTGCTATCTCTTACATGTGTCTTTTGCATAGATTCCCTTAGACCAGATTTATGGCAAACGTCATTTGAACTAGTTCTAGACGTGGTCTTGGTATTTTTAGGGAAACTAGAGGCAATCATGTGATAAGGTCTTGCCAAAGCTGTTTTGATCACATTGGGCCTAGTTGTTGGAGTGACAGGTCTAGGAAAATGAACGAAATCAACTTGGGAGGCAAACCGCGGTCTCGAGGATTGTGGTCGCTCGGATCTAAATACAGTAGGTTGTCTGACAATCGGTTGTCTGACGAACTGATTTGTAGGCGGTTTCCCCAAGATTGATGGTTTTTCAAGCTTAGTATCCACACTAGTTCCTTTAGTTTTCCTCAATTCGTTTTTCAACGCAGCTATAGCAAAGACCTTTTCTTGAACATGAGCCTTTAACGTCTCATTCTCTTTGAGCAGTTCATCCTGGGATGCCAACTTAGATTCAAGCCACTTAATTTGTTTCAAAAGATTATCCTTTTCAGCTTTAGAATCTAGAACAGTTTGATCCAATTTTCTTTCAAGAACAACGTTTGACTTTTCAAGTTTTTCAAAGTATGTTTCAAATTTGTCCGTTTTCTTAGAAAATTCAAGTTTGGCATCCTCAAGATCTTTTGATTGCCGAGCTACGATCGTTTCGAGCTCTTTAATCTTGGAATCAGAATCAGTTAACGAGGCAGTTATAAAGCATTTATCATGATGTACTATAGCATTTTGAACACTTTCTCCCCCATTATGACTCACATCGGATGAATCAGAAGTGGTACTTTTATCGCTCTTTTCCATCCCATGTTTGTCATAATTAGGTTCCGAATGCTCAATATGCGGCATGGCATCAACATATTGATCATAAACAACATTACATTGTACCATGTTTGCAGGCTCTTCGTCATAAACGGGTGAGGTGTCATCAAAAGAGATCTCGTGAACATTCCCTGACGTGCCACTGGTATCATGTTGTCCTCCTGATTCCGTGCTCTTGGCATCGTTAGGCTCCAAGTTTTCAACCGTATGACCAGTTTCCTCTTGCATCGAAGAGTCTTTCATTCCATTATCATACCCTTGCTGAAATCGAGATCTTTCATAAATCGAAGACGAGACCGATGTCATGAGTTTCAAAATTGTATCACGGAAAACTCGAAGCTCGGTATGTGTATCTCGAAGAAATGATTGGCAAATCACTGAACTTTCAGGCTTGATGATATTGAATTGGAGGAAAGGCGTGAGTTGTGTCACAAGAGCCTTATATGCAAGTGCCGATGCAGAGTGATTAAAGTTTCCATGGTTGAGTTGCTCGGCGAGTTGGGTCAAAGTGGTGAAGATAGAGTCAATGAATATATGACGATCTTGACCAAAGATTGTCACAAATTCGCTCCCTCCTTGAATCCTCGAAAGAGTGACAAGATGAGACTGAAGCATTTGAAATGAAGTGATGCCACTTTTCCTAACTTTGTTTTGCATTGAATGCGATTCTTCCTCTTGAGATGTCAAACTCAACGAATCCATTGAATGTCGATAAAAAATGTTTGTGGACGAGGTTGTTTTCTAAAGAGCCGTAAATAACACTTAAAAATCCTCGATGGATGATATAAATCTTATCACGATGTACCAAATCTTTTATTTCTTTGGTTCTGTCTAAATATCCGCCTCAACACGATAAACTTAACTAAAAAAATTAACTTCAAAATATAAAATATAAAAAGTTTAACTTTTAAAAAAAATTTGCTTCACTCAAATTCAAAAAAAGAATAAAAAAAATAAAAAAAATAAAGAAAAAAAAACTGGTATGTATCGGTTTAAAAAAAATCTTAGAAAAGAGTTGTCAAAGAAGAGTCCACGTGATTGCCTAAAAACGTGGCTTTGATATGGCTTGCCTAGTTTCCTCCGTCCCAAATGAATATATAATTCAACTGTCTTTGGACTTTCTTTAAAAAACAAAACGCCTCCTTGTATACTCCGTCCCTTCTTTAAACTATCTATCTATCTCTCCTCAAAAACCAATAATATTCCACCGTCTCTTTCATAACTCTCTCTCTCAAAAACACACTTACCACAAAACTGATCTTCTAAACTCCAAACGCAGATCTCAAACAACTCAATTAATCTTACGCTAATCTCAACAATCACTCAAGATCAATACAAATCTGATTCATCTCTTTATCTACGCAGCCCAAAAACAAACACAAATCTTTAAAACACAAATCTGATACGAGAGAGAGACGAGTTTCAAGATCCTTTTAGGGGTCTCAGGTAGGTTTTTGTTGCATGTGTGTTAATCTTGATATCTATTGAGTCTTTCTATCATCTGTCGAGTCTTTCTGTCTAGTGATGAGGTTGTAGATCGATGAAGGTTTGGAGTGAAACTGAGATCGAGAGTCTAATGAGGGTGTGTCTGTGGTGTCGAGTTTTTGGTGGGTGTGGGATGAGTCAGTTTGGTGTCGAGGGGTAGCCGAGGGTGAGAATGAGGGTCGAGTCTAGGCTCAAAAGTGGGGAGTCTTTGTTTGTGGGTGAGTTTTTGAACGAGGGTGTTTGTTTGAGTAAAAGATGTTTTTGAGTCAAGTCAAAATATGTGTGTCGAGAGATATGTGTGATGGTGTTTGTTTGTCCGAGAGAAGTTGGTCGAAGGTGTAAGGTGAGTCGGGGTGAGAATGGTTTTTGAGAAGAGTGTTGGTGAGGGAGTCGAGTCTTGGTCGAGGTTCGAGGGTGTTGTGAGGGTGGTTTTTGTGCTTTTGGGTTGGATGGGTGTCTGTGTGAGTGATGTGTTGTTGGGATCGAGTCGTGTCTTTGGTAACCGTTGGTGTTTGAGTCTAAGTTCGTTTCTGTCGAGAGATATGTGTGTGTTCGAGGTGATGATGTCGAGAATGTAGAGTCCCGTTATGTTTGAATCAAAAATGCTTGGTTCGGAACTTCTTTGATCCGGAACTTTTGGTTCGGAAGAAACTGATTCAGAACTTGTTTGATCCGAAACTTTTGGTTCGGAAGAAACTGATTCGGAACTTCTTTGATCCGGAACTTTTGGTTCGGCAGAAACTGATTCGGAACTTCTTTGATCCGGAACTTTTGGTTCGAAAGAAATTGATTCGGAACTTTTTGATCCGGAACTTTTGGTTCGGAAGAAACTGATTCGGAACTTTTTGATCCGGAACTTTTGGTTCGTTCGGAACTTGTTCATTCGGAAGAATTGATGGTGTTGAAAAATTGATGGGACAGAAACAGTTGGCTCAAAAAAGGACCAAAGAACTGTTGTACAGAGACTTTGTACGCAAGACAAATGGACCAAGACAAAATGACAAAAAAATGACAAAAAAAACTGAATATCAAAAGTTTAAATAAAAGGATAAGATTTGAGTATAATAAAATTAAAAATAAAAAAAATTAAAATTAAAATTTGACTATAAAAAAAATATAAATAAAAAAAAATTAAAAGTTCAATTAAAATTTTCAATTAAAAAGTCAATCAAAAGAAAAAAATCAAACGAGTTTTGTAATCAAAATCCAAGGATAAAAAGATAAAATTAAAAACTTTTAATTGAATAAAACCCGCAAGATTTGTAAAAATACACACTTTTCAAGATTTGATTATAAAAATATGAGATTTTTGAATAAAAATTTGTGATTTTTATATAAAATAAGTAAATCAAAGATTTAATTATGATTTAAAGCATAAAAACACAAACTTTTTATAAAAAATACAAACTTTTTAAGATTTAAGCGTGATTAAATCAAAACCCATCAAAATCAAACAAAAGAAAAACAAGAATAAACCAATCTAACCAGGCACTTGATACCAATTGAAGGTCTACGTAATACTTGGCCTATTCTACATGATTGATTAGATGGATTTGATAGATTGGATTGATTAATAATAGAAGATTAGATGAGAAGGAGATGAGGGTGTAGAGAGAGAAAGGAGAGAAAAGAGAAGAGTAGAGAGAGAAAGTAAAGATTGATGATGAGAAAAATGAAATCACCAACCCCTCCTAACATGCTAGGAGGGGTATATATAGCCCACCCTACATGTGGGCTATATGGACTATATCTTTACTAAATAGATCACGAGCCCATTACATTAATATATCATTGGAGCGACCGATACTTCTAATATACGTTAAAAACGTATTTTGCAACAATGATGCTAAGATCAAGAACCGTGAGTTTAAAGTTGGAGAGTCGGTTCTCCTCTTTAACTCAAGGTTGAAACTTTTTACGGGCAAGCTTAAGTCAAGATGGTCCGGTCCATTCACTATTGCTCAAGTATTTCCATATGGAACTATTGAGTTGTCACAACCCGATGGTCCAAATTTTAAAGTGAATGGTCACCGTGTGAAGCACTATTTTGGGGAGGACATTTCCGTTGAAATGGTCCAAGAGATCCCCATTTTCCCCATGAATTAATTCATTGTGGGAAGAGTCGAGCTAGAGACTCCTTAAATCAAGCTTGAATAACTAGGTTTAGAGTTGTTAGATCTAGAGTGTTGTAGGTTAGAAATAAGGATAGAAATTTGTTGAGAAGTGTTGGGGTAGACCTTCTTTTGTCTTAATGATGTTTGTAGGGTTGATCTCTCATTTCATGCTTTGGAGCTTATGGAGGAGGCCCTTGTATCCGGTTCACTTCGTTACTATTGTGATCTTTCATAGACACCTTGTGCTTTAAAAATGAATTCACTATAGTTGATCTTTCCTTAACATGGGTTAAGCAAAGTCTTTTCATTGTCATAAGTGTAGGGGAAGTTTTATACTTCCATGCTCTTAAACATTGAGGACAATGTTTAGCTTAAGTGTAGGGGGTCTTCTATCGAAGTGACCTTACCTAGAACTTGTCATTGACCTTCATGATAACAAGTAAATTAATTTTTCAAACATTTTTCAAATTTTTGATCTACTTTGGCCACCAAAAACATGCATTCATAATTTTTGCATTAATCATTTTTCTATTGCATATCACATTTGCATTGTATATATTTCTTCTTTTATTTTTCATCAAAAAGATATAAAAAGGAAAAAAATATAATAAAGGATATGGTTTAACAAATTTAGACTTCTTTGACATATTAGGCCCGCCATGGATATTCTGACTCAACCCGAGTTTGCTTATCTTAGCACTCTCTAGCTAGTATCCATAACCATGTAGTCCTTCATTGGTTTATTAGGCTAAGCATCCACCAATCTCATTATTTGAGATTTTAAATTTGTGGAGAATGGGAAATGATAGAGTTGAAGCAAGTATAAAAGGGCTAGATAAACTTCATGATAATTACTTGTGGCTAAACCCTTCTCTTCTTTACCTCTATTTTCTTCGCATGTATATATGTTAATAAATAATCAAGAACGGTTTTAATCAGTTTGTAATCTCTTATACATTTTTGTCTGATCATTCATGGCTGATATAAGTACGTCTTAAGATTCTAAGTTAGAACGTTTTATGTGTACTAGACTTATGTCATGCTTAATATTTAGCGGGTGTTTTTCTCTTTATTCTTTTCAACTTTCTTTGTGAGGAATAAAGAAAAATAAGAGTGGCTTACAAAAAAATGAGTGGCTAGAAAAAAAAAGAAAAAGAAAAAAAAAAGAAAAAAAAATAATTATACAAGACTCCCAAGAGGGGCAGTGAAGTGTTAATTATAGTAACTATCAGATTCTAATATTACCTTGACGGGTTGTGGGGATTTAATAGTTGCTCCAATCCAATATTACCTTGACGGGTTGCGGGGTTGAAGATCCAAAGTCTCAAAAAGATGGCGGATGTAAATTATTGCGTAAGTTTTATTTTTCTTTCCTTAGCGAGTGTGTAGCTACTTATTAATGCATGACATGAGGATTTTACACATAAGGCGAATGACTTATTATGCTTGAAACGGACTTATATTAATTGTGAGCGGGTTTTCAAGTAATGGATGAGAGGGTTACTTAGGATTAAAACCGTGCTTCCTTATTTTTGGATTTTGCATTTCTTATACTTCACGTTTTAAATAATGACAAATTTGCCCAAAAGCAATTTGCTCAAATAATAACCGGTTCCACATTTAATTGTCATGAATAAGTTGATGCACTTTTAACTTGTGAATACAATGATCCCATTTTTAAGCTTGGTATGGGGAAAGTGAAATTTGAGGGTGATAAGTGTCCATGGTACCAAAGCCCTAATCTAAGTCATTGATTTCTTTATGAGTTATTTCCATCAAAACTATTTCAATAAAAATCCAAAAAAGATATAAGTAGAATTGTTTCTTTTGCATTGCATTGTTTAAATCAAAATCATGAATCATATAGTGTAGAGTAGTGTAGATGCATTCCATATTGGCCAAGGTGGATTAATAAAGAGTAGAATGTAAATTTGTGCTTTAAAATATAGCATTGCATGGGTCATGGCAATGTTCAAGTGTAGGGGATTTGATATGAGCAAAAACTCATATCAATTAATCAACAAATCACCCTAAAACACAAGGAAAATACCTAACTTTTGTGCTATAAAGTGGAATTATGTGGTATGTTTTGTGTTTGTGTACAAATAGGTAAGAAGGATACATTTTCAAGCAAACAAAAAGAAAATCAAGCTTATTTGGATGAAAAAGACAAAGAAGGATCAAAGATGACAAGACTTTGAAGATAAGGGACCTATCTTGACAACACTCTAAAGTTGAAGGACTAAAAGTGTAAATATGCCAAAGTCAAGATAAAAGTCAAACATGGTCAACTCTTCAGTCAACCAAGTCAAAGGGATTAATTGTGTTCAAGAATGAAGCTTGAAGGACCATTTATGCCAAAGAAATGAAGATTATAGCTCAAAATACAAATCTGCCAAAGTGAGGGATTAAAACTGCCAAAAATACTTCAAGTTTGGATCAATCCGTGTGAAGTAACTCTTAGCCAATCAGAATTCAAGGAAAAATGGGTTTGGATTTCCAAATAAGAAGACAGCTGGCCACTATCCACTTTGCATTTAATGTCCGAATCTCAATAGTGCAGCGCACTAAACTCCCATTTCACCCAATAGCAGCTTGCCACTCAATAATTCAATTATCCACTTTCGATAATAATCTATGTGCTCACTTCTCGCCCAACCAGAAAGAGACACGTGTCATCTTCAACAAAGTAACGAGCCCAGAATCAATAGAACGAAGGGGTGCATGTCAGAAGAAGATTCCAACATCAAAAGTGTTTAAAATCAAGAGACAAACTCATTCCAATCATCCAATTAAACTGAAATCTATTCAAGATGAAAAGCCCAATTGTGTTCTTCAACTGCAGATTGCAATTAACAGATTTAGGCCAAGTGGCACTTAAAGATTGGAAGCAACACGTCACTCATTCTCACCAACACTCAACTGCATTCTATAAATACCCCTAGCTAGCTTTCATTTGATGTATGTAGCTTAAGTGTGAAAAACACACACACTAGCATTTTCTTTCTAGCATTCAGTTAGAAAAGCAGTTAGCAACTACTCTCAAAGGCCTAACAAACCTTTTGAGAGTTAGTTAGTTAGTTAAAACAACTTTACCTACTCTTGTAACAACTTCCACATTCAATTCAATAAAATATTCATTTCACTTCAATCTCTTACAATTCTAGCCTTATTGTTGATCTGTTGCTGTTACTGTTAGTTTTTAGTGATCATTTTTTATCACTAGAAGCTATTTGGAGACGTATAGCTGTTCCAAGTTCATACCTGTTGCTGATTTGAAGTTTTGTAGCTATTATGGGGGTTGATTGATCATATAGTTGATTGTTGATGTTGATTGGGTTAAAGATGGTGTTTAGGAGTTCATATTGCAGGTTTTAGGTGGCTCAGCGCCAACCTAATCCTTCAACGGAGGCCTAAGCTAAAAGGTTTTGAGTTTCTGAGTTCTTGTTCCACTAAACAGCATTGCCTGCTCAATTCCTAGCTAATTCTTGTTTGACTGCATGATCAAGTGTGATTAGTTAGCTTTTGAACTGAATTTGGTGATTGAGTAACTTTATTGTAGTGTTAAACTTGTTCATTGGCTTAAAACTTGATCCTGTTATCATTTTATCAGTCATTTTCAGCTTACTAGTTCAATTTGAGTTCTAGCTTTGTAAATTGTTAGTTTTTGGTCATTTGCACTTCATTTTGCTCATCAAACTTAGTCTGATATTTCCTTTTACTCAGTCTAGCAAATTGCTTTTAATCCTTTCACAAAAGTTTGTTATAATCCAATTAAGTAGTGTTTGGTACAAGCATTCAAGTTTTGTTTAAGTGTTGGAAATTGGTAAGGTTTGTTCATTTTCAGTCATTAAGTCATAGTAAAGAAAGTCTGATAGATTTCAAGTCAATTCTAAAGTCAAAAAGGCAACTGGTACAAAAAATAGTTTGGATCAGTCTTTGTTTAAGAGTATTCAGAAAAGTCCTTGATTTCATTCATTTGGCATTTCTTTGTTTTTGGATGAATTTGTTCCAAACCAGTTCTAATCTCTCACTTAACATCTAAACTTTTAGCTTTTTCAAGGAAATTATACAGTTTTCTAAAACAAGGAAGAAATAACCTAATCATTAAGCTGTTGAAATAATGCAAGTTTCTATAATCTTTGGCTAAACTGATTTCTCATATATTCATTTCCACTTCAGAAACCTTTCAATTTTCTTTCACATTTGCATTTAGAAAGTGTTCATGAGTGGATTTTAAGATTTTCAGTTTTTTGAAAAAGTCGGTCAACGAAAGTCAAATAAGCTTGATTTAACTTATTTCCATTTTCTGAATTCATTACTGGACCATTTTCAATTTCAAAAGACATTCCCTGCTTCTAATGGCTTGATTAACATGTTTTGACAATAAAATCTGATTGTGCACGTTTAGCTTATCAGTTAGCTTAATTATGGCTTATTAGGATTTGCTTATTTGAGTTTTAATAAGTTTCAGACTTATTCCTTTTACAAGTGTAGCTAATTCTTGATTTTAAGCTGTTTGCAAGTTATTAGAGCTTATTTGGTTCACTAGATTGCTTAAACGAGCTTATTACTTGTCATAGCCCGTTTTTGATAATACTTTGCTTTTAATTTCATTCTAGTCCTTGAATTTTGAAACAGTTTTCATTAAGGGCTAAACTTACACTAATCTAGGGTTTGCATCTTACTAGTCATTGTAATTTCAAAACTTTACAATTTCAGTTAGGTAGTTTTCAAATTAGTTACAATTTGGTTGTTAGTTTGTTACATTTGCATAGTTAGTCCTTGTAGTTACTTGATTTTACATTTCAAGCACTTTAGTTTTCAGAATTTACATTTTCAGCACTTAAATTTCATAATTTTACAATTTTGTCTTTATTTGAATAAAATTTGGTAATTGACTATTTTTTTTACGGTTACGTAGTTAATATTTTGCACTTTTTACTTGATTGATCAACTAGACATAGAAAAACCAAATAACCCTACCAACCAAAAACGATTATAAACCCGATTTTGTTAGGACTTTCAATTGGTTAAGAACTGAGAAAACGAACTTCAATTATACACAATATTAGGTCAAAAAGTTGATGTGGCAGGAACTCAAAACGAAGAAAACATGAAGGCATTTGTTCAACGTTGACACATTGTGTCTAAGCGTTGACAAGTGTTAATTAGGCATTGACAGAAGTCAACAGAAGTCAAACGCTGTTGGAAATATCTATTTAGGATAAGTATTCAGAATATTATTTATTAATATTCTGTATTAGTTATTTAAATAGAAGATATGCATTTTTATTCATAGTTATCTCTTGTAAAACCCTAATCCTTACACTATAAAAGGAACCAAGGGTTATTAGGTTTTTCATAACTTCATTCATAATGTAAACCTAAAGCGTGTGTCGACTAGGTGTGGGATTCAATGTATAAACACCTAGTGATTGTTTGTTATTAATATAATGAATAATCCATTATAGTAATTCATGTGTCTTGTGCCTAATTGTTGTTCTATTCCGCTTCGATTGTTAATCATATGAATAATAGTTATGCCTAGAAGCTAAAAGATTCGAGGAAACTAAGGTTTCCACAGTTGATATCAGAGCCTCGTGGCTCGTGATGCTAGGACCAACAAGGTGTTCGTGTTTTGAGAAGAAAAGAAAAATCCGTCTAGGGTTTTTCTGGGCGATTTTGTGTGCGCAGCAGTATTCAGAAGGCCATAACTTTTTATTGAACTGTTGGATCGCCACGAAATTTTATGTGTGTGTTCTACACACATATATCTAGATATCCACTAGAGGGATTGTAGAGATCAATCCCTAAGAAAAAGTTATTAAGCGTCGAACTCAGTAGTGATCATATGCTGTTTTTGTGAACAGTAACAGTAAAAACGCGATTTCTCCTTTGTTAATCGTTGGATCGTCGTGAAATTCACGCTATAGGTTCTCGAAACTTGTTTCTAGGATCTCACTGAAGGGATCTTTGATCTGAGCTCCCATGAAGAAGATATTCGATGTCGAAATTCACTGCAGTTTATGGTTTTCACATAAAATCATGATTTAGGGTTTATAAAACCCTAGATCAATTAGCCGCTGATGTGTGTTATTTAGATGCTGATAGATGTTGGTGTGACGCTGATAGATGTTGGTGTAAAGCTGACAAGGCATGGATGATACGTTGATGGCCAGGCGCTGACAGGTTTAAAGATGGCATTGACAATGTTATACATAGGCGCTGACAGGAAAATCATGCGTCCGATATATTGATTTTCAAACGCTGTCAGGTGGTGTCCGATATTGGACTGGTGATATATTGGATACAAGAGGATATTGGACAACACACACTGATCAGATCTTGGACAGTGAAGGATCTTGGATGACAAAGGAATAACTGCTGTTTGGAAAATTGGTTAGATTTTTCACACAAAAAGAGATATTTACACACGAAGGTACACGGAATCTCCGTTTTTATACAGAATATCACGCTGATATTTATGGCTCGGATATTTTTAAAAGGAATCAATGATTTTTATAAGTTAGCACAAATTAGTGGATTATTTTTGGAGTAATGTTTATTATGTAAGCGGGATAGCCTTGTGAAAGAGTTATTCAAGACAGCTTTTACATATGAAGATATTGGTTCATTAAGACTTGTCATGAAGAGTTTTTGGCTTAAGGGGAAGAATTCTTATGGTAAGTTTGATGTTAGAAGAAGATTTTCGCAAGTTTGTGTTATATCATATCTTAAAGTCGTGAACTCCCAGTCACTGACTTTTAAGGTAACTTGTTCGTGCTTACATGGTTGGTGATGAAGACTTGTCATATCTAGCAACCCAATTGCTATCACTTGAAGGAGTTACATTATCGTGCTTAGTGTCTCACAAAGGATGAGGATTTTGACAAGAGATCGAGGTCTACTTATAAAGTCTTCATATAAGTTCGACGTCACATGGATAGTACAAGACATGGAACATAGGTTTGAGTTATTCTACTTCTACATCAAGATTACTTTATTTATTTTCTTCAAGATCATTACACAGAGCCTACATATGGAGAATCTACGATTGCATACTTTGTTTCCTTCCCTATTGATGTCACAAAAAGGGGAAGATACGCATGCTACACTTGAGTGGAAGAAATTTGAAGTTGATGTACCACTTACAAGAGATACACAAAGAGTTTTGCCGACATCAACTAGGGGAAGATTGTTGGGTCAAAAAGTTGATGTGGCAGAAACTCAAAACGAAGAAAACATGAAGGCATATGTTCAACGTTGACACATTGTGTCTAAGCGTTGACAAGTGTAAATTAGGCGTTGACAAAAGTCAACAGAAGTCAAATGTTGTTGGAAATATCTATTTAGGATAAGTATTCAGAATATTATTTATTAATATTCTGTATTAGTTATTTAAATAGAAGATATGCATGTTTATTCATAGTTATCTCTTGTAAAACCCTAATCCTTACACTATAAAAGGAACCAATGGTTATTAGGTTTTTCATAACTTCATTCACAATGTAAACCTAAAGCGTGTGTCGACTAGGTGTGGGATTCACTGTATACACACCTAGTGATTGTTTGTTATTAATATAATGAACAATCCATTAGAGTAATTCATGTGTCTTGTGCCTAAACACCTTGTTTCCTAATTATTGTTCTATTCCTCTTTGATTGTTAATCATATGAACAATAGTTATGCCTACCAGCTAAATGATTCGAGGAAACCAAGGTTTCCACAAATTTTAATCAATGAAAACATAAAAATATAATCAAAAGAAATGGAAAATGATATACCGAATGTGATTGACTCAGGATTGATGAAAACGAACCAAAATCCGTAACCAAATACCTAAAATCAAAAGTTGTCTCCCCCTTTTCTTTTGCTTAAAGCCGACGGCCAAGGAGAGAACCCAAACTAGGGTTTTTTGTTTTAATCTTTGTAAAATGTGAAATGAGTGAAAAGTGTTTTCCTGACTTGATAAATTATTAAATGGGTCGGGCCTTAAGCCGTTTTCTTTTGTTTTCCTTTTTTGTCGGGCAAACACCACCTAAATATATATATTTTCAGTTTTCGAGTTTTATAAATTCCCGTGTACGAATATTCATGGCATATGTTCGTGTTTTACATTCGTGTTTTAATTCTTGTCATGTTTTATCTCTTATACGTAAATATTTATCGTAAATAAATACAGAACATACGTAATACTTGCATTAAATGTTCATGATACGTGTCATATATTAATTAATTGTAAAGATTTAATTTATCTGCGTTTTCATGTATTTTGTAACAATCGCGAATTTTGAACTATCTATTTTAATATTAAACGCGATGATTACGGGTTAGACTTGTGCGTCTATTGAAATTCCCGATTGTTTCCGCGTAATTTGTGTGCAACTCATGAATGACATTCATGAAATAATCTACTTGGATAGATCTTAGTCTTACTTACATCATACGATAAATTATTAAGTGATCATTTACGTAACACAATATCATATTTGGGTAACGCGAATTATTTGAGTACTTTATTTTTGTTAAAATACCATTAAGCTTATTTGAATACATATGCGTTCCTTTCTAAATTCATCTAAACTAATTTATTCATACTTAGTTATCTTAAAGCACAACATTCATCTACACACAATACTACCTAACATATACTAAGAGAAAATTGACTACGCTTGTACATCAAAACAACCTCATAAACCGGTCCCCCTTGTCCACCCCATATCCCACGTTTTCTTTCTTTCCCCAAAAGTTGAATTCAAAAAAATGTACCACACCCAACTAATTAATTCCACGTCAAGACTTGGAAGTTGTTGATAGGTGTGAAAACACCCATCTTTTCTACCACTTAATTACATTAAAACGGGACCTAAACGTATATTTTATGTCGTAAATGTCAGAATTATGCGTGGTTTGTGTTTTTATTGTGTTTCAGGGTCGAGAAGGTGAAAAGTGGAGAAAACACGGCTTTCACGGGCTTTTATTGAAGGAAAAGACAAAAGACGAAGTCGAAAGATCAAAAGTGGAAAAAGAACGGAAGTCCAAGACCAATTCTGAAGATTTATCGAAGAAAAAGTCAAAAGACGGAAGTTTACCAAAAGCCGAAGAACTCAAGTATAATTTATTGAAGAACTACAAGACGAGTTCAAAGAAATCCCGAGCCAAAGTCATTATAGTCCAAGATTTAAGAAGATTAAAGAAAGGAGGGACCTAATGACGCAATTAAGGAAAAGAGGAAAGAGGGGAGGAAGCTTCCTTCCACTAATCCCTTCCTCCCCTATAAATACACAATATAATCCATTTGTTGAAGTTGTTGGAGGCTTGACAAGCCTCCCTTCCCCATTTTTCATTTCTCTTGTTCTTGAAATTTATGCATCTTAATCTTTATGTATCGCACCTTTAATCTTCTTTTAATACCAAGTAAGTTTACCTTTAATTGTTGTTAATCTTTATCTTATAGCCAATCTCCTTCTACCTTTCTTGTTTGATTTGTTCTTTATTTTGATTGTTCATGTTCTTGAGTTTTTTATGATTTTGATCAAGTGGGTTTTGATTGATTTGGTTATATTTGTTAGTTTTGATGATTTGTTTCGATTGATTATTGTTAGTTGATGTTTAGTGGTTATTTTGGGTTAATCTTTTGGTTGATCTTAATTGATTTTGCTTAAATTCGTGTTCTAGTACTTTTCTCTGTTCTTCGTTCCTGCTACTGATTAATATTGCCAGTTAATGTTCCGAACCGATTTATTCAAAAAGTTCCGAACCGATTTTCTTAAAGTTCCGAACCAAATTTCTTGTCAAAAAAGTTCCGAACCAAATTTCTTGTCAAAAAAGTTCCGAACCGATTTATTCAAAAAAAGTTCCGAACCGATTTATTCAAAAGTTCCGAACCGGAACTTTTGAAAAGTTCCGGATAAAAATCTTCCGAACCAACTTTCAAAACTTCCGAATCAGATCTTTAGAAATAACTTCCGAACCGATTCTTTCAAAACTTCCGAACCAATGGCTTAAAAAAGTTCCGAATCGGAACTTTTCAAACTTCCGAATCAACTGCTTCGAATCTTCCGAATCGGAAGATTTATAACTTCCGAATAAAGGTATTAAGACCTCCTGCTAGCTTGCATGCTTAGCATGTTTCCCGCCAAAAACAAGCAGCTAGGCTGGCTGCTTCCAGCAGCTAGCCTGCCTGCTTGTTTGTTTATTAGTTTTGTTCCGTAACTATCTAGTTTTATCTGAAAGTTGTTCCGATTTTATTTCTGAAAGTTACGTATTTTTAGTTGAATTTTTCGTCTAATTTTAAAATTAATATTTTTTCGTAAAGTTCAAGTTTTATCTTTTATTTAGTACCCGCTTTAGGTTTTGCCTCGTTTAGCTTTAAAGTACCATTTTAGTTTTATTCTCTCCTTTTTCATTTAGTAAAATTTATTTTCGAGTCGATAGTTAATTTCTTCGTTTAGTTATATTTTTATTAATTGTTTCGCTTTAAATTACGTTTTATTATTTGTTTTAATATTCGTTTTAACTTCGTTTTAACTTTTAGTTTTTAATATTCACCTTGTTTTACTTTTATTATTTGTACTTGTATTTAATTTGTTTTTAAATACTTTTCGCATTTACTTTTTAATTAGTTTTAGTTAATTAACTTCCTTTCTTCTTAACCAAAAACAACTAAGTCGCACTTTGAACCGAAAATCAATTCGAAGAGACACCGAGAAAACGAACTTTTTCAACTAGTAAAAATCTTGTTATTAAAATGGCGCCGCTGCCGGCTCTTTTCGTGAAGATCGAAGGTTTTTTGTGAGTGACGCGTTGGATTTTGGGATCCGTTCACTTGTGAACGTTATTTTTCTTGTCAAAAATTTTCAAAAATCCAAAAACATTTGAAAAATCATAAAAAGCATTTCTTTTTCAAAGTTTTGCACCAAAAATATTCTTCTTGCTTATCTATCTTTCTTCATGGATTTTTATGTCCATTGCGTCCGGTGTGGGAAACAATTATCTGGGGACAACTCTTGCCAATGGTGCACATGTGAGCGGTGCGGAAACGATATCGACTACACACAATCCGGATTTTGTCCTTTGTGCAACTCGACTAATTCGTACTTTTTGAACCTACCTCCTGTTCCCCCGTGCATCTATTGTGGAAGCGATTCTCATTGGCATGTTTCGTGCCCGGTTCGATACCCGTATGGTCACGGGCAAGAACCGGGGTACAATTATGACAATGACAATAGCTATCCACAAGACGCACCTGATTTTTCTCCACACCCGGTTTGCAACAACTGTGGGGGTCCTCACGATACCTATTATTGTCAACCAATGAATTATTATGAGCAAAATCCGGATCCTCAGTTTTCTTCACCTATGGATTATTATGAACCAAACCCGGTTTCTAATTATTCCCAACCGATGAACAACTATGAGCCACAACCTTGCTATAATTCAGGTTTTCAACACTATGAGCCCCCACCGCACTCACTCGATCATCAGCCTCGTCACGGGATGAGTTACCAAGAACCAATTGTCGATCTTGCTACAGCTTTTCAAGCGCAATCAAAAGAGCTTTTACACTCGCTGCGAACTTGTATGGAGTCATTTTTACAGCAGCAAGATCAGACGAGTACCCATATCCCTGAGCATATTATTGACCCTATAAATAATGAGGAGAGTGATGATGATATTGAGGTTATTTTCGACGAGGAGGAATTTATAAAGCAAAATACTTCACTCCTTAGTGATATTCCTGAGATCGATGAGTTTCTTGCTATTGATACACCCGTGGAATACACATCCGGGTATGCTGATGTGGATGGAGATATACTTTTTCTAGAGGATTTATTACACGATGACACTACACCTTCTATTCCAGAGGTAGAAAGATGTGAATCTACTGAAAAAGGAACACAGGTGGAAGGTAATTGTTCTCATACTTCTCATATTATATTGCCACCTCATCCTCCCACGTGCACACCCAAGCGGGTGATGTATCACTTTTACTCTACTCGTTTTATACCAGGAAATGAGGATGAGTGTTTTGATCCGGGAGGTGACATTGATTATGCTATGATTGATAACAATATGGCTTTGCCGTTTGCTCAGCATCCATTGTCTTTGGGGGATGACAATGTGCTTACTATACCCAACCCACCTCCCATGGATCTTGACTTCACATACTATACGTATGTTGAAAGGACCTTTCTCCCTTTCAAGACTTATTCCCCCGCCTCTCCTTTATTAATGTCTACCGGGAACGAGGACAAGGTCTTTGATCCCGGTATCACATTCGATGCTTCCCCATGGACCATTTAATTCGGGGACGAGTCAGGCTCGTGACTCGGTCAACAAAAACAAGCGCTTTTTGGGAGGCAACCCAATTATCTATCTTATTTCACCATAAGTGTAGGGGGGAGCCCCGTTGGTGTTTCTTGTTTTCTTTCTTATCCTTGCAGGGATTAGAGCTTCAAAGACACACTCTTGATGACTTTTGACGAACCGTGATTCCGTGTTCCCTTCTTCCCGGTTCTATCCTAAACTCTTTTCGATTCACTATTTTATATTTTTCAATATTAAAATAGGAATCTCTTTAGTTGTCTTTTCCTTAACGCGATTTAAACAAAGTGCACAATGTCCTAAGTGTAGGGGAGTTTACTCCCACATGCTTAAACATTGAGGACAATGTTTATATTTAGTGTAGGGGGGACTTCTATCGAAGTTAAGTGGTCTTTTCCTTGTATTTGCCCTCATTTTAACCGGAAAATCAATTTTTCGACATTTTTCAAAATTTTTAATCTATTTTGGCCTAGTTGTAGTCCCCTTTATTTTTGCTATTTTTCTCCTATTTTAATAAAATGGTTTTAACAAGTTTAGTTATCTTAGATATATTAGGCCCGTTGTGAATTTTTTTGACTCAACCCGAGTTTGCTTATCCAAGTTCACTCTAGCTAGTATCCTTAACCATGTAGACCTTAATTGGTTTATTAGGCTAAGCATCCACGAGTCTCATTCCTTGAGATTTTAAATTGTGGAGAACGAGAAATTATAGAGTTGGTTACAAGTTTAATATTCTCTCATTAACTTATGTGAGTTAATTATGATCTTTTTCTCCCATCACTTGCTAATAAATTATCTGCAATAAGTAAGGTCGTACGATTTGAAAAGTTACTTAGCTTCTAGCCCAAGATCGTTTAAAAGTTGCTCGGTAATGACGAGAGTTCATAGCCAAGGCATAACTTATGAAGCGGGGCGCGAAGATTGGCGAGTCCGAAAAGGCCCTAACAAGGCATGAGGATTCCATTTTATTGCTGAAGATCCTAGGTGATGTGAAAAACATTATTCCCAAAGTCAATATGAAGGATCAAGACTCACGACGAAAAGCAATCAACTCCCATAAAGATCATGGAGAAGTCTATCCGAAAAGACCCTAACAAGGTATGAGGATAAATAGATCCAAGTCCGAAAAGGAGGCGGATCGTTGTATCTCGAAATCCCAAATAGAGATTGAAGAAATAATCATGAAGTCGTGGTCAACAAAGTTGGAGTACCCCTCAAAAGTCTCCAAGTGAAGAAACTCTATTATGATGAGAAGACCATTATCTCAAGAACGTCTCTCGAAGATATGAAGTATGAAGTACATGCCAAATATCGGCCCGAGAAAGGTCTCAAATCGTGAACCGAGTTATGCCAAGATATGAACTTTTTGATATCCCGAGAAGCAGTTTTAAGAGATTTTGTCCTTTAGCTAACTATTGATCAAATCGTCCTACTTTGCTTTCAGCCTTAATAAATTATCGGAATAAGTCAACAATGCATCCTCGTGATCATTCAAGACATCAATAAAATATAAGAGATACCCATAGGAATAAGGGAGTTTAAGTGATTAATTGAACCGCATGAGTAAATGTTTGTTATGCTAACTTGTACTAACAATGATCTTGTTTTTAAGCTTGGCATGAGGAACGTGAAACTTGAGGGTGATAAACATTCATGACACACAAGCCCTAATGTAAGTCTTAGATTTCTTTACATGTTCTTCCTTGATTACATCTTGTTATTTTCTATCTTTTTGATTTTCCTTAGTTGTTTAATAAAGGCCAAAGTAGGTTGATTATGATGGGAAGTGTAAACCTTGCTTTATCACTAAGCATTGCATGAGGGCATTGCAATGGTTAAGTGTAGGGGATTTGATAGGTGTGAAAACACCCATCTTTTCTACCACTTAATTACATTAAAACGGGACCTAAACGTATATTTTATGTCGTAAATGTCAGAATTATGCGTGGTTTGTGTTTTTATTGTGTTTCAGGGTCGAGAAGGTGAAAAGTGGAGAAAACACGGCTTTCACGGGCTTTTATTGAAGGAAAAGACAAAAGACGAAGTCGAAAGATCAAAAGTGGAAAAAGAACGGAAGTCCAAGACCAATTCTGAAGATTTATCGAAGAAAAAGTCAAAAGACGGAAGTTTACCAAAAGCCGAAGAACTCAAGTATAATTTATTGAAGAATTACAAGACGAGTTCAAAGAAATCCCGAGCCAAAGTCATTATAGTCCAAGATTTAAGAAGATTAAAGAAAAGAGGGACCTAATGACGCAATTAAGGAAAAGAGGAAAGAGGGGAGGAAGCTTCCTTCCACTAATCCCTTCCTCCCTTATAAATACACAATATAGTCCATTTGTTGAAGTTGTTGGAGGCTTGACAAGCCTCCCTTCCCCATTTTTCATTTCTCTTGTTCTTGAAATTTATGCATCTTAATCTTTATGTATCGCACCTTTAATCTTCTTTTAATACCAAGTAAGTTTACCTTTAATTGTTGTTAATCTTTATCTTATAGCCAATCTCCTTCTACCTTTCTTGTTTGATTTGTTCTTTATTTTGATTGTTCATGTTCTTGAGTTTTTTATGATTTTGATCAAGTGGGTTTTGATTGATTTGGTTATATTTGTTAGTTTTGATGATTTGTTTCGATTGATTATTGTTAGTTGATGTTTAGTGGTTATTTTGGGTTAATCTTTTGGTTGATCTTAATTGATTTTGCTTAAATTCGTGTTCTAGTACTTTTCTCTGTTCTTCGTTCCTGCTACTGATTAATATTGCCAGTTAATGTTCCGAACCGATTTATTCAAAAAGTTCCGAACCGATTTTCTTAAAGTTCCGAACCAAATTTCTTGTCAAAAAAGTTCCGAACAAAATTTCTTGTCAAAAAAGTTCCTAACCGATTTATTCAAAAAAAGTTCCGAACCGATTTATTCAAAAGTTCCGAACCGGAACTTTTGAAAAGTTCCGAATAAAAATCTTCCGAACCAACTTTCAAAACTTCCGGATCAGATCTTTAGAAATAACTTCCGAACCGGTTCTTTCAAATCTTCCGAACCAATGGCTTAAAAAAGTTCCGAATCGGAACTTTTCAAACTTCCCAATCAACTGCTTCGAATCTTCCGAATCGGAAGATTTATAACTTCCGAATAAAGGTATTAAGACCTCCTGCTAGCTTGCATGCTTAGCATGTTTCCTGCCAAAAACAAGCAGCTAGGCTGGCTGCTTCCAGCAGCTAGCCTGCCTGCTTGCTTGTTTATTAGTTTTGTTCCGTAACTGTCTAGTTTTATCTGAAAGTTGTTCCGATTTTATTTCTGAAAGTTACGTATTTTTAGTTGAATTTTTCGTCTAATTTTAAAATTAATATTTTTTCGTAAAGTTCAAGTTTTATCTTTTATTTAGTACCCGCTTTAGGTTTTGCCTCGTTTAGCTTTAAAGTACCATTTTAGTTTTATTCTCTCCTTTTTCATTTAGTAAAATTTATTTTCGAGTCGATAGTTAATTTCTTCGTTTAGTTTTATTTTTATTAATTGTTTCGCTTTAAATTACGTTTTATTATTTGTTTTAATATTCGTTTTAACTTCGTTTTAACTTTTAGTTTTTAATATTCACCTTGTTTTACTTTTATTATTTGTACTTGTATTTAGTTTGTTTTTAAATACTTTTCGCATTTACTTTTTAATTAGTTTTAGATAATTAACTTCCTTTCTTCTTAACCAAAAACAACTAAGTCGCACTTTGAACCGGAAATTAATTCGAAGAGACACCGAGAAAACGAACTTTTTAAACTAGTAAAAATCTTGTTATTAGTTGTTATCCTCCTTTCTCCCTACCCAATGGTACGTACAAACACCCTTTTTATTTTCCCAACCATTCCTCTAACCCATGGTACTCATGTGATAACTTACTAGTTACAAATGGACAAGAGGCATTAGAAACCCTAACTAGTTCATTTAGATTCCTAACTAAAACCTTTCCTATAAATACTACTCTCCCATCTCATAATATCACACTTGTACACAACACTCTCCTTCCCCTTGGACTCTCTCTGAGATTCGAACAACAAAAGAAGAGGAAAACATGTATTAACATTGTATCCTACTTAGAGTTCCCTTTGCATAGTTAAGTATAAGCCGAAACCAAACACAACCCTTTTCCACTCCTTGAAGGTTTATAGCAGTAACAACCAAGAACGCATGATTATAAGAATCACTAGGGTTCCCATTTGGTGTCTTCGCGGCATTGGTTTGCTCTTGATATTGGCTCGTTTGCAAAAAGAATGCCCGTTAGTTCTTCCGTTGTATCGGTTAAATTGTGATGAGTTAAGGATGCTCATCGAGCTGGTCATGCATATAAAGTTGTGTTTTCCTTGTGTCTCTCCTTCTCATGTAAAAAGGGTATGTACCCATTTCATCTTATTTACCTCATATTAAATATAGCATGTTAGGAGCCTAGTTATATGCTTGTTAAAAGTTGTAAATACTTAGTAACATGGACCTTGTTGTGTCACGGGTTGAGTCGGGCAACGTCACACAAGGGCGTGTGACGAGTCGTGTATCGACTTGGTACATTGGACATCGAATATAGAGCTCTAGAAACTTGACAAGTAAATTGTAAACCAAAGCACTTATATTCAATAAAGTAGAGACCTGTTAAATCATGAGAAAAAAATGAGGATATTTTGAGTAGAAATAATATAAGAAAAGTTAGACCAAATCTTCCTCCTTAGACCTCGATTTAAAAGCAAGTCAGTGTGATATGGGTCGAGACTTGTAACTCGTGTCGCAGCCACTAGTAGTAAATCTTGGTGCAAAAAGAACCCTTTTAACTGGTTGAGTATTGAGTTTAGGACAGTAGTATGAAAACGTGCGTTTAAACTCAAACTATTACATAAAACAGTAATAGTGGAGACTCTCAAGTTTTTGTGCTTAAACTAATCGCGACCCGACCTTTTACGACCCACTTTTGACCCTCAAAAGAACCTCGCCCCGAGACGGATAAACAACAAAAGTTATAGACGACCTTTCCGTCTACAGGGAGATACTTTCAGTTCGATCTGAAAGTCACTATCGGGAACCATAGTCGAGGTCGAAACTAACCCGGTGACCCGTAATGTGTAAAAAACAGTTTTACGACCCTTACTTTGAACATGATTTTGACCCATCAAACGACCTCCGTTTATATAACTTAAAACACCGACTTATAGATCACTCGGCTAGCTACCCGACGGTACTTGTGGTTTACTCCGCGAGCTATTCACGCCAAAAAAACTTGCGGAAAACTCCTTTTTTCCTTAGTCTAAAAATGACGCACAAACTTCAAATATTTATTTTGCTAATTTGAAACTTGCTCCCTGTTCCCCGACATGGGGACATAGCATTTTAAAAATTAAATTAATAATTAATGTATTTAATTTTATTATTTAGTTTAATTATCTAAGATATTTTTAATAAAATGTATTTAGGATATTTGACCCATTAAACGAGCTAACTAAATAAATTGTTCCGACAACAAAATCTTTTATATTGCTAAATATATCCCGATTAAATGACTACATTGTTGCTAAGACGTGAAACATTTACAAGTATTAAAAATCTATTATTTCTTTAAAAACTCAAGCACATACTAGGGGACTAAATGCTCCGTTTATTTCCATGTTGCATGTATAGTAATTCATACATTATTTAAATTAGGTTACATATTGTTTCGAGTTATTATTTCCCCATGTCTACGTTGGGCTATATTACCCTTTCTGTTGCTTTAAGGTGAGTTTCATAGCCCCACTTTTAATTGTTTTAACTATTTTGGGGTGAGAACATTGCTTGTTTTAAACGGATGAACATAAAACTTGATACGTTTGCCTACATGATGTCTAAGTAGCGTTTAGCCCACTATCGTGAACCGTTAATTACTTTGTATATGTGTAACACCCCCATAAAGCGGGTATCACAGTGGTGGATTGATGAGTAAATAGCTTACAAAGCATAGATCATAATTATATGATTTTTGAAATACAATTGATGTAAACATTGAATTCGTACAATCATTTAAATCGTTGAATAACATTTGTTATGAATATCCCAGTAAAAGATAATCCCCCGTCATTTTTATGCTCCTAAATGATGCTCAATTCATGCTCAAATAATCTTGCTAAATAACCTATGCAAAACGTACTAAAGGGGGTCAACATAAAGTTGGTGAATTTACAGACTTTAACAGTTTATTAGTTTTGACATGCAGTAAGCAAAGAAGTGACAATGCACAAAGCATTCTCACTAAAATGTAAATAACATTTGTTTATTATTATTAGAAACTAAAGCTTTACCTCCATAGTCCTCAACAGATGAGGACGTAGTGTCTCACTAAGAGACACCAATTCCAGTTCCAACATGGTATACGTCTGTTGTCCCGGCCAAGGCATAGTGAGCATGACTCACCCAGACGGGGATGGTTAATCCCTAATAGATCTATTTATAACATTTGGGTAATTTACAACAATTTAACAGTTTCAATAATAAACAATCATAGACAAGTTTCTACAATCCGGTTATGTCCATTATATGTTTGCATATTTTCTCTCCCAAAAGGGAAAGATTTATCAAAAGTTTATATGGGGCTGTAAACTCACCTGGGAGTAGGCAATAGCTGTTTAATATGAATATCCAAATAAAGCTCACGCCAAAGTTATGCCTAATCAAATAGTACAGTCTTAATAGATAGTACAAAGGACATACATGTAATAAGTATGTTTTAATAAGTTTTTGGACATTTCATAAGTTTTATAATTCTTTATAAAACTTTTAGGTGAACACTTAGTCATTTTAAGTGAAAAAATCCAAGTTGACACTTGTAGCCCATCTTAAGCCCAATAGTGGTCCACTACCCAAGTATATGACTTAAGTCCATTTTAAATTCAGTATACTAATCTAAATTGGTTATTAATCTTAGGTTCAATAATGGCCCAATAGCCATTACAAGTGTAAGTTGGGCTTTTATGGCCCAAGTCCACTTTGTATAGTTTTTGGGTTCTAAAACACATCACAACCTCATACACTTAATATTTTACGTTGGTCGGGTCTCGGGTCATCTAGTCATAAGTATATAAATAAGTCCAAGATCCCCGACAAGTGGATCCTACCACATTGGTTTATTTAAAAATCATCACATTTTACGTTAATGAGTTATAATTCGTTTATTATAATTTTCCCGACATGTCCCGCTAATTTGTTCATATCTCTTGAACCGTAAATCATCTAAGTGTGTTCTTTTTACCAAAACCATCATTAACTCATGTACTACACTTATTATAAGTCTAATTACCCCAAATTTATACTTTTCATAGCTAATTAACCCATTTCCTAACTTAGAAGAGTTGGCTGTTTTTGGGCAGCCAAACTCGTTTTCACCATTTTGGTCGCCATTTCCAAACCGTAAGGAACTGGTAAATCATCCAATTGATTCTACTTGTTCATGATTTTATCTACAACCTAAAGTCTAAATTTTTTCAATTATTCTTAGTTATTATATGATAAAACAATCCGTAAAGACAGTATGTTCAGATCTGACTAGTTTTCACCATTTTTGCCACCATTTACAAACCATAAGGAATTGGTAAATCATCCAATTGATTCTAGTTCTTCATGATTTTATCTACAAATTTTGGTTTTACATATTCGTAGGCCAGTATATAAACTTTACGCGAAAACAGTCCATCAAAACAGTATGTTCAGATCTGACTAGTTTTCACTATTTTGGTCATATCTTACTATCTAAAATTCGTCACGAGACGAGCCACCCGGGGAATTAACCATAAAACAATTATCTATCTTAATATGTAAGTTTTTAGTATCCCACACCTACTGAGTTTCCCATGCAATCTGTTTTTGTTACGGTTCAAAAATTGTTATGAATCAAATCGTTACCAGAGCTTGTTTAGCTTGATTTTTAGTGTTCAAATTCTCATATACAATGTCCCAATACTCATTAATCCATTTCGTACATATATACATATATATATATATATATTCGGAATATATATAAGATCAAGAAAATAAAAGGAATGATAAATAGGAACGAGATGTAGATATTATGAGGCTTATCAAAGTCGTTGTACTAGTGAGTGAGCAAGTAACCATCCAAGATCTTGTCAACACTTGATGTGACCACCATGCATGGATAGATCCAGAATAGATCTACAAGTTTCACTTGATGCATGTATAGATCCGGGGTAGATCTACATGTTTTACTTGACGCATATATAGATCCGGGCTAAATCTACATATTTTACTTGTTGCATGTATAGATCCGGGGTAGATCTATACGTTTTACTTGATGCATATATAGATCCGGGCTAGATCTATATATTTTTCTTGTTGCATGTATAGATCCGGGGTAGATCTATACGTTTTACTTGATGCATATATAGATCCACCATGAAAATAAAAGAAAATCTTGAAAGTTGATGCATGTAGGAGATCTTCATACCAATGTGTAGATCTTGAGATTTCCAAGATGGGTCTTTGATTTATTTTTGAAGATTCAAGCTTGATCATCAAATTTTTGATGATCAAGGGTGCTAGAGTGGTCACGGCATAAGGAAAGAAAGAAAGAGGGAGAGAGAATTTTTGGTGTGTGTGTGTGTTTTGTGTGTGGGAAAGTGAAGGAGACAAGTAGACAAGACCCTTATATAGGGTGAGAGTGAAAGGTGACAAGTATCACCCACTTAACATTGTCTAATAAGAAGCAAGAAGGTGGGGGACATGATGGACATGTGTCACCAACCTAGAGTTGGCCCAATGGGGAAGTGAGGTGTGTTGGTGGCTTGTCTAATGGGCCAAAAAGGGTTGTTGGGCTCCTTATATCTCTTGTTGGGCTTATTAAGCCCATTACTATCCAAGGCTTAAGTAGTTGGGCTTATAAGGCCACAAATGGGCCTAAAGTGTATCTTGTATTATAACTTTCGTTATTACACGGTTCGGGGCACGTTCGGGATTTATGAATTTTTTATTCATCTTACGAGGATTTCGTAATTGATCAAAAAATCATTTTTCCAATAAGATGGAGTATTTATATGACGTATAAATACGAAAAACATGCTTGTTATTTAAACGACAAGCATTTGTCATTTATCTTTTGTATAACGTAAGTATCGTTTTAGTAGAAACACTTCTCATTTAATCATTCCGTAGATAAATGTAATATTAAACAATTTAATCAAATTGTTTATCAAGTATTTCTCGACAATAATTTATGTAGTTAAATTATTGAAGTGTCGGTACGCGGTTTGTATGAATTTTCTCAATTTCTCAAATCTGATGATTTTTGTATGGTTCAAAGAGGGTTTTTGAAACATACTCCATTATTATTTAATGAACGAAAAATCTTGGGTTTTACACCATCCACATGCCACCTTGAGTTTCGTCCTTGAAATTTGACTACTACTACTAGGTTGAGAAATGATCTAGGATTATTGAGTAGATTTTTATTACATTATTCTCATGGTAAAATCATGGATTTTACAGCACCACCTCGTTATTTTATCTTCGTCCTCGAAGCTATTAAAAACTTTGTCATCTGTTAGGGTATAAATGTCATAGATTTAGAGGTTCGTCTTAGACATGCTCAAAAACAAATGGTGTCAACAATGTAAGGAGATAGTTATTCGGATTGCTCTAAAAGTCCGATTGGGCAGTATCTGAGTGATACTACCATTACGGATGAATAGAAAGCAATGCAAAGAGATCTTTATCCGGGCCGTTCTATATATCCGATTGAGCAGTATTTAGATGCTGATACTATTATGGATGGATAGTATTATCCGAAGGTTTGACCTTTAATCCGATATAGCGATAGAAGCTCGCGGATCAATTAATGATAATTAAGAGAGGGCAAACTTTGGAAGTTGCCAACAAGGAAAATTCGATGTAGTGTCAACAATACTTAGTTGGTTAATCTCTTGACAATAGCTTGTTCATTTTGAAAACCTACAAGACAGGATTTGAGGTTGGAGAGGGTTCCGGAGTTAGACATGCTGGTCCTGTTTAAGTTCGGATTGCTGCTCTGGTCATGAGTCAGGAGCAGAACATGACGGACGTCCACAGCCTGTTGATAGCAGGCCAGGTGGAGTACACTGCCATGCATGAGCGCATAGACTCTCTTTCTTGGACCATATGGGTAAATACCCAGATAGCATGAGGTTATTTATAGGCTTATAGAGGTATTGCATAGTACCCTGTCGGCACCTGATAGGCTTATAGAGGTAATGCAGAGTACCCTGTCGGCACCTACAGCCTTATCAGCCCTACCAGTACCAGCCCTATCTAGCAGACCTGCTGGGCAGGATTTGAGTAGATGTACCAGATCTTTTGTTTACCACGATAAGCTTTCGGGTTGTATTCAAGCTATCATGCACAATTCACGAGTCACATAGAAGTTTAAGAAATCATTCGCCAAATCACAGTATGTCTTGTGATGATACATTGTAAAGGTAGTTTATTACAATATAGTACGATGAATGATAACGTTAATGAAGTCGGTGACGTGTTTAGAAACCCAAATTTCTAGGGGTTTTTACACCACCCCGTTATTTTAGTTTCGCACCCGAAGCTAAAGATGAAGTTACTTGTTCAGGGAACAAGTGAGGGCACTTTTCCTTAAACGTGTAATCTTGTGAACTTAAGTTTTAAGTTTACAAGGTTGGGTTGACTAGGACAAACTCGTCTTAAGTCTTGGTTTTTCTTAGATGTGCCTCTGGGGCCCCAATGTGTCTTGATGAGCGTAGATAATAGTTCATTAATGTTACTACTAGTTCTTCAAGAGATTTTTAAGTCTATTAAGCTTTAATAGGCTTATGCGATGTTAAGTTGGAAATATGGTTTTGGCTGGTACCGCTCTTGCGTCAACAATTTTCACGCGAAGGGATTCCCGATAGACTTCTAGCCTGTGGAAGGCAACACTAGCCTGACACCAATGCTTCACTCAGCGAGATGGCTAAGATTTTTGTTGGTGTTGCTTAGGTAGGAAGCTGCAAAGAATCTGCTTCATTTGTGGCTGAGCTGGGGCATAAGTTGCATGGAGAAAAAGTACTTCAAATGATGGAAATCAAAGAAGATACCAAGAATAAAGAAGTGTGCATCTTGTGTGATGCTGGAAAGGTTGTGCATTCAATGTAAGTGGTCCAAAATTTGCACAAATTTTGACTTCAAAAAGGGGGGGAGTCATTCATTTCAAGGCTAGTTGGACAATGGTATTGTCGAACTAGTTGGATCCGAAGAGGAAAAAGATTGTCCAAAAGAGTTTTGGACATCAAATAACGCTTTTTGGGTGATGACGAACATAACTCTACAAAATACACCCATTGGGAGTTGGGCATGTCTTTTATGCTTGGGTTTTGTAACACCCGTGAAAGTGCCGTATGATGCTAAGTTATTGTCTCAAGAGCTGTTCAGTATGAGCATCTCTCGTAAGTTGAGGCTCACTTGTGGATGTGATATCCCGAGCCCAACGTCATTTATTTAATCCTATTTTACGTATATTTTTGAAATTTTTAAGAATTTTTATCGTGGAATTATTTGACGGTTTAAGTTGAAACCAACGTTTGCGGTCGTAATTTAACGATTGACGATTTAAGAAGAACCGATAACGACTACGATACCGACGGATGCCCAAAACTTACATTTTATTATCGATTGATCGATATTTGAATTTTTCGAGATTTTATTTTTACTACGTGTTAAGTCGAGTCGGAACCATGTGTATATTCGTTTTGTGTGCGCTTGAACCATTTAAAAGTATTTTCGAGTGTTCGGAACAACCCCCGACTTCCGTAAAGTTTTAAGTCGATTAATAAGTCGTTTCCCGCAAATAATGGAGTCGTTTACAAGTGAGGCCAAAAGATAACAAAAATTACCACTTTGGTCCCTCCATACTTTTACAAAATATACAAACAATAAAACACACACACAAACACACACTCAAAGATCAAAATCTCCTCCCCCTCCCTCTTTGAAACCCACGGCTAAACACACCACCACCACCACATCCATTTTTTTTGGGTTTTGCTAAAATCTAATCAAAGACCACCTTCTATTTCTTCATTGTAAGTCTTTTAATCCATTAAATTCAAACATGCAACAACTTAAATTTTTCCAAAAATTAAATCTTATGAACAAGTGGGTTTTGATTAAATTTTCTTGAATAAATGTTTAATTAAGGTGTTTATAAACATGGGGAAACAATTAAATTAGCTAGAATCAAAGTTTTATTGGTGTTCTTGTTCATGAAACCCACGGCCCAAAAGGGGGTGTTTGGTTTCTTTGATTTCAATCTTAATTGGTTATGGGTTTATGTTTATAGTCATGTTTATGTAGTTTTTGAATGGGTTAATCGAATTGCATGTTGTTTTCATCAAATGGGTTTTTGATTAAGATGTTCATACAAGTGATTAAGGGTAGTTAGGTTGTGTTAGATTGATTTAATGATGTTGGTATAGGATTAGGAAGTGATGAGAAGTGTTGGAATGATGATTGTTAAGGTTTCGAAAGGGGTGTTTTTAGGACAGCAGGTCTAGAGGGTGTTTTCGTGGTTTTAAGTCTAAGTCCAGGTTGAGATGGTAGGATATAGTTGTAGTGGTCGTCGAGACGCTCGTTTCGGTATAAGGTAGAGCTTCTAACTCAAAACGAGTCAAAAGTTATGATATTTTAAAGTTTGAGGCGTACCGGGTGATGAAAAATCACAAGTTACGGGTTTTTGTCAAAATATAGGTCGAATGTCTAGGATTGTAACTAGAGTTCTAAAAATGTTTGGAAGTTGTTCTTTGGTCCTAGACCTGTACAAAAGAGTATATTTTCAATTTTAGGAGTTGGCGTTTCAAGTTGAGTTGACTAAATAAGTCAAAGTCGAGTTGCACTTGGAAGGTGCAAATTTGTCCAAAATTGTAAGGTATGGAGATGTGTTGAGCAGAAGGTCTTAGAAGTGAAAACTTTTTATGAAATTTGGTATGGGTTTTCTACAGATTATAAATGATTTTTACAAATTTTCTCAGATTTTTAGGAGTGGTCTAAGTGGGGTAAAACAGCCCGTACATTCGGTATGTACCGGCAGAATTGTAAAATGAGTAATGGTTTTAATCAAGTATAAAATTGACGTGTCTAGTAAATATCACTTGTATGGGTTTTTTGCGTGAGTTTATATGAACCTTGAGTGTTCTTAATTATGTACATACAGTACTTGAAGGTACTTGAGTGTGTTGACTCATTACGTGTTTATTCGTTAGGTGTTGTATTTGAATTTCCGGGGCATCCTCATCGTCGGTGATCGATTTCGTCTACGCCGTAGTTACTAATACTACCACAACGCAAGGTGAGTCTATAGCCTCGCTCTTTACTTATTTCAAATGATTTTTACCCGCGAGGGGGATACATGCTAATTTAAATGAAAATGAACATAAGTCTTGATTTATTGTTGGACCCGAATGTTGCCTCGAAATTGTGTTGAGTACCTAGTTGCAAAAGTCCCTAAATTCATGAACTATTAACTATTGTCTTGCCCTCGAGAAGGGGGAAATATCCACTTATACAATTTGTAGTACTACGGGGCTAACGACCCAATGCTAGCCGAGAAGCTGTACGTTGAGTAAGTTCTGCGGTAGATTATCTTGTATGAGAGATAAGGTATAATTGCAACTGATGCCTTTAGAAGGGGCACTGGTTTCATCTGAATCACGCCGGTAATTATTACGCGGGTGATTGAGTTAACGGATTAGTGTCATGAGCTTAAACACAATTGTCATAACCTTGAAAATAGATTGTGAGTACGACAATGCTATTGAATGATCATGATTAGTTTTTAATACTTATGTTCAACTTATGATTTGATAAACCTATAGATTCGCTCAACCTTTATGTTGATGATTTTAAGCATGTGTTTCAGGTAACCAAGATTGATAGCAGCGGAGCATGCGAGGATGGAAGTTGTTGTGGCTTGGCGGTCTACTTTGTTTTCCTCCCTTTTTGCACTTAAAAACTCTTTTATACTATGTCATGTGAATGGAAATGTATTTTTGGGTTGAGATTCAGTGGGGACCTAAACGCAACTCTGTTTTATATAATGAACTTGGGATTTGGAAAACTGTAGACTTACATGTTTTTAATAATGATAAATTTTATGTTTGAACTTTTACGTCTCTTGAGTCGTTTAATATAGCTTATGTGTGATGATAACTACGTAGCACCCATATGTTGTAGTTCCGCTGCGCATAGCATTTTGTGGGGGTGTTACAGATTGGTAATCAGAGCCATGAGTTATAGAGAACTAGGTCATTTTGAAAAATCCTAAACTATAACTTTTGGTGTCGTAAGAAATTGTCCAAGCACACAACTATCCTGCATGGCTCCGGTAAGAATTCTTTAGCATTGCTTTATATTTTAGATGTATCCCTCGAAATTGATATGAATTCCCTAAGTATTTAGTAAGTGAATACTTTGAGATATATATTGAGATATATTGTTTTGTACGTTGAGTACTTATCATCGTAATTTGCAATTTCTTGTAAGATTATCTTATATGTTGCATGTAATTGGCATAACGGGCTACATTGCATTACCTGGCAACACCGCGTTGTAATCCTACGTGTATGTAGGAATGGTTGTATGTATAAGTATGTATATACTATGGTATTTAAAGGCATTGCACGTGAAGCAATGGTCCTTGAGTAATTATCGTACATTAAAATGCGGTTTTGTTGAGAATTCGGCCTTACCGCTAATTATCAATCTTGATAATTAATTTATTGTTCGAATAACCGAATATGAACCTCGTTTGATATCCTAGATACGTAAATGATGCTTCGTAACATATTTTATATCGACTAGGTCGATCTCGATTGTCGTTATCGCACCGTGATGTGCCATTTTGGACATTTTCTTTTGAAACGTAATTCACTTATGTATTACTTTATTTCCTTTATTCCTAATGGGTTTGATATATTAGTTCGCGTAACTATCACATAACCGAAGTATAATCGACGATACGTACATTGGGGCGGCGAATCATGTGTGTATATTATGAAACATGGTCGAGGCGTGTTGCCATTTAATCATTGTTTACTATTCTACTTGGATTTAAAGATGTGTTTTAAAATTTGACTAGCATTGTGATCAATCGCGATAACTAAGAATTTGGTTGGTTTGTGTTAATTTTGTGGTGTACGATTTCGAGACTCATCCGAGGCCGATAACAACACTTAGTTGACATACGCATTCTCGCTTCGTTTATTTCATTTGTCTTGTTGTCTCATTATTTGAATTCGATATTTTATATGACGAGGTCCGTCAATTGTGTGAGTTAAATAAGCATAAAACTTTGTTGATTGGATGATTTAAACATAAAGTGTTTTATATATTTAATATTTGGTGAATGAAACTTTCGGATAAAAATGACGTATGATGTGTTTTGTAACAAGTAAAATTCGTGTAGAGAATAAACGGACATTGTGAAATTATTTTCCTTCAACCTTGGTTGGTAAATCGTAATAAGTAATTATTATTACTCGTAAAATCCTTGTTTTCATATATTAAAATTTGATACTAAAAGATTGTGATGGACTTGTTAAGAATTTGTTTAAATTAATTCGAGAAAGGAGTTTATAATAAAATTTGCGATATGACTATTGAGTATATGTAGCTTCGGATTTGGTATGAATTAATTTTTGGGTCAATATAGTAAACTTTTGACGTATCTTGTAATATAAAACATGAGTAGAAGATGTGGGCATGTGTTTTGGAGCTAGAAACTTTGTAAAATTGGTTTTATTTTAAAACATAAGGTTGTGTTTACGTATGCATTGGTGTAAACTAGAACGCGTTACTTGTGGTAGTGAATAAAATGGGATAAAATCGGAATATACACTATAAGTGAGAAATTATAATGCTTGAAATAATTTTTTTTTTTTTTTAAAAAAAAAAAAAAAAAAAAAAAAACTTTGATGGAACGTCATTTGAAATCATTTGTTTGTCAAATTGTCGTTATAGAGAATCAATATGTGTAATTCGATGATGCTTGTTTAAAATCATTTGAAAAATCTTTTGTTTTATTCCGCGACGAGATGTGTTAATTCTAAAATCATTTGATAATGGGCTAAGGATTAAAAGTTGAATTTTATATATTTTAAAATTATTGAGATAAGCCTTTTGATTGTTTATTATATTATTATTATTGAGATTTAAGTCTCGACTAAAATCAGTAAGTATCCGAGATAATACCACGTGAAACCTCTTTATCATTTGAGTCGAATTACGCGAATATGATTTAACAAAACAGTTTTGGGGAAAACATGTGTGTAATAAAAGTCAAAGGTTGATTTTAAGAGTTAATTGGACTAGTTTGAGTCATGTTGGAAACGTGTATATTTGTGATAATATAAGTCGTAATAATAAAAACGTAAAACTTGGGAAATTCTTACTACGTATGTTTTTGGTACTTAAGATATGAACATTAATGGGATTTTGGCACAAGTATGGAGATTTTCAAACCTAATGATTTTATCAAATATGATAACCGGGTCACCGCAATTACTAATGTTGATAATTTTCTTGCAATTGTAATTTTCCTAGAAATAAAGACTTTGTGTAGATGGAAACGTGAAAGGTATAAATTCTTTAATGGTGTAACACAAATTAAAAATGTGTAAATGTTTGGTTTTACAAGGTACATGGTAACATTAATTAGAAAATGAAAATGGATTACCCAACAAACGAATATTTGTATTATTTTCTTAAGATGTATATATATAATGTTTTGAGTCACGATGGTTCGATCGTGCGACATCACTTCTTTGATTTTGTGAGTCTGTATCCAAACTTGAGTCGTCATGTGACTGTTCATTTTAACATTTATCATGATATGAAACCATTATTGTTATATTTATTTTAAAACTACTATTTCGTTAGTACTTGATAATGAGGGTATGTTACCCGGTGTATTTTTGTCGTGTTCATGGACACCGTAACTTTTCTTCTTTCGGTTAATGGAACCTAAAATTTTGTACTTATTTGTATGATGCTATAAATCTTCATTAAAGTGGTTGTTTATTTATATTTAACAAAAGCGAGGAGGCGAAGCCGCTTTACCAAATTGTAGAGGTGAAAGAACTCGATCTTCCTGGTGAAAATTGTTTCTATTTAACCAAGTGATTATTCTTCTCTCCCCGTATACCCTTGGTGGAATGGGTGTGCAACTCGAGACGATGGGAAGTGTGATCGTTGTTTTATTTTTTTGACGCTTGTGTTGATATTCAACTTTTACTCCATGTATTCGTAGATCGCTGTTATTATCCTGAGACTTTTGTCATACATTTGAAGTATTTTCATTTCTAATGTAGTTAATTTCCGTTGGCAAATATATTGCTCGTTTACCTCGTTCGGTCTCATTGATCTTAATTTTATTACTTGTTGTGCTTGCAATGATCTTTAATCATGAACCACCTTACCGTTATTTTGTGAATAGTCTATTGTGAAAATAGGTATGAGTGTGTCAAATGTTTTGGTGAACTAAATGCAAATGGTGTCGATTTCTTTATTTAATTATTTATTTATTTTCTCATAAAAAGGCAAAGCAAAAGGTATGTTTCCAAAGTGGACGAAAAATGTTTGATGTGTTTCTTAAAACGATGGTAACAATATTTTCCCATTTTAAATTTCATTTCAAATGATTTAATTATTTTGAAGGCTAGGTCGAAAACTTTCGTAAGTCATATTTGGTATGTAATTAATAATGTTTGTGTCGTCACTCGATCCTCAATTATGCACAGCTTAGCTAACTATGCATAATTCGGGAAGAGTCCTGTTTTGTTAATTGTCGTTGCTTGGTCCTTAAGTATGCATGATCTAGCTAGTTATGCATAGTTTTGGAAGGGCGATGTAGTTTCAAATAAATTGGTCGTCTTTAAAAACCGGTAGTGTTTTTGATAAATGTTTGGAAGAGAACGTTTTTAAAAATGGTGGATCCTTATGCAAGTAATCGTATTTTCTTTGATTTTTAAAGAAAATTTTTGAATTTTCTTGTGTTCTTTGAAATCTTTTCTTCTGTTTGGCGTTGACTTAGTAAGTCACTGCGACCGAGTAATTTTTGGAAAATGTTTTTATGAGTTGTGTGTAACGTGCAAATTTCATCGGAATCACGAGGGTGTTGATGAAATACCAAAGGGGCTCGTATCGTCACCGGGAGAAGAGTTTTTAATAAAGATGGAAAAATGCCGAAGTAGAGGAAATCAGAGTTCGAATAACTCTAAGGGAAATAACGAAGACTTCTCCTACAACGAATGTATCGTACTTTATTTATTATTCTTTTCTTGTTCTTTTGATATGACAACGACACATGATAAATTGTTGAAGTTTACCAACTGTGCATCGGTAATTGGAAGACCATTCCATCGTCGTTTTCGCTTATTTAAGTGAGGAATCCTCTTTGTTTGACTCAACCATCCTTGATTATCGATGGTTAAACGATAGATATCCCTAGTTGATGTTTTTGTGGTAAACCCTTGCCTTTTATGTATTTGTGTGGTAAGTAAGCTGGTCGAGTGATCGTAAGTTGTGAGATCTTGAGACGACATTGTCCAATAAAGTCCGATCATGGAGAACACGTGCCATGTAATGTATTTTTTTTAACTGTGAACGATGATATTTATTAAGATTTTGACCACGTTTGGGACGGAAGTAAGATGGTATTCTTGTAGTATCTTTTGGGTATGGATCCGTGTGTGAGCACCCCACGATGACACATGTAAGTATTTTATTTCTTTTTGGATATGCATCCATAGCTAGCAAGCTCTTGAACCTTCTTTAACTTGCAATTTTCTTTTGACTGGACTCATCCGAGAATTATGTAAATATTCTTGTTTTATCTTGGCTTGGCTGATTAGCAAGCGTGGGTTAACTGATTGAACTGATTGGTTTAGCATGGTTTGGCTATGTTGCAAACATGTCGTAATATGGTTGTATGTGTTTCATAATGGCTTTTGTGTTTGTTTGGATTGTGATGTCTTCGAGAGAGTTATGTATACGCCGAATGATTTCGTATCGATGAATTCGTTTTTGACGAAGTAGGGTTGTATGTACGTAATATCGTAATAAGGTGATTTGGTACGACTAGTATTGATTACTTCGTCTTTTATGTTTTGAACGTTTTTCTATGAGGTGATGTGCGACCCGTGTGATTTTCTTTGTGAGCAATTATTTTTATGAGATGATGAACCAAGTGAAAGGACGACTCGAATGTTGGAAAACGTACTCCGAACATGTGTGATTGATTTTGATAGTTGTTGAGAACGACACATGCCATTGGTAGTATCTTTGTACCACGACTTTTACCTTGATTAGCTTTGAAGCTGCGACATTTGAAGAATTATGTTGATGAAAATATAGACCGCGAGTTGGATGAAATGGAGTAGGAAAAAGTCAGTTGAATGGACCTGAAATGATTCGAGAGGCTACGGAAGAAATGGTGTAGATTAAGAATTATATGCTAACCGCGAGAAGCTGTGGAAAGAGATGTGTTGATACCCGTGGGAAGAATTTAGGGAAATTGAAGTGGAGATCATGGATCAAGATGGTAAGAGATTGAAGCAAGGCATAATACCCATGGTGAAGGTGTGATAGAACTCGAGACGTGAACCGAAGTCCACGTCGGAATGTGGAGACCTCTTTAGGAAGTAGTACCATCATCTTGCTAGTAGTACAAATGCGAGTATAAGAACCGGAGAGCGCCGGGACGTCGCTCCTTTAAGGAGGGGAGGATGTAACACCCGTGAAAGTGCCGTATGATGCTAAGTTATTGTCTCAAGAGCTGTTCAGTATGAGCATCTCTCGTAAGTTGAGGCTCACTTGTGGATGTGATATCCCGAGCCCAACGTCATTTATTTAATCCTATTTTACGTATATTTTTGAAATTTTTAAGAATTTTTATCGTGGAATTATTTGACGGTTTAAGTTGAAACCAACGTTTGCGGTCGTAATTTAACGATTGACGATTTAAGAAGAACCGATAACGACTACGATACCGACGGATGCCCAAAACTTACATTTTATTATCGATTGATCGATATTTGAATTTTTCGAGATTTTATTTTTACTACGTGTTAAGTCGAGTCGGAACCATGTGTATATTCGTTTTGTGTGCGCTTGAACCATTTAAAAGTATTTTCGAGTGTTCGGAACAACCCCCGACTTCTGTAAAGTTTTAAGTCGATTAATAAGTCGTTTCCCGCAAATAATGGAGTCGTTTACAAGTGAGACCAAAAGATAACAAAAAGTACCACTTTGGTCCCTCCATACTTTTACAAAATATACAAACAATAAAACACACACACAAACACACACTCAAAGATCAAAATCTCCTCCCCCTCCCTCTTTGAAACCCACGGCTAAACACACCACCACCACCACATCCATTTTTTTTGGGTTTTGCTAAAATATAATCAAAGACCACCTTCTATTTCTTCATTGTAAGTCTTTTAATCCATTAAATTCAAACATGCAACAACTTAAATTTTTCCAAAAATTAAATCTTATGAACAAGTGGGTTTTGATTAAATTTTCTTGAATAAATGTTTAATTAAGGTGTTTATAAACATGGGGAAACAATTAAATTAGCTAGAATCAAAGTTTTATTGGTGTTCTTGTTCATGAAACCCACGGCCCAAAAGGGGGTGTTTGGTTTCTTTGATTTCAATCTTAATTGGTTATGGGTTTATGTTTATAGTCATGTTTATGTAGTTTTTGAATGGGTTAATCGAATTGCATGTTGTTTTCATCAAATGGGTTTTTGATTAAGATGTGCATACAAGTGATTAAGGGTAGTTAGGTTGTGTTATATTGATTTAATGATGTTGGTATAGGATTAGGAAGTGATGAGAAGTGTTGGAATGATGATTGTTAAGGTTTCGAAAGGGGTGTTTTTAGGACAGCAGGTCTAGAGGGTGTTTTCGTGGTTTTAAGTCTAAGTCCAGGTTGAGATGGTAGGATATAGTTGTAGTGGTCGTCGAGACTCTCGTTTCGGTATAAGGTAGAGCTTCTAACTCAAAACGAGTCAAAAGTTATGATATTTTAAAGTTTGAGGCGTACCGGGTGATGAAAAATCACAAGTTACGGGTTTTTGTCAAAATATAGGTCGAATGTCTAGGATTGTAACTAGAGTTCTAAAAATGTTTGGAAGTTGTTCTTTGGTCCTAGACCTGTACAAAAGAGTATATTTTCAATTTTAGGAGTTGGCGTTTCAAGTTGAGTTGACTAAATAAGTCAAAGTCGAGTTGCACTTGGAAGGTGCAAATTTGTCCAAAATTGTAAGGTATGGAGATGTGTTGAGCAGAAGGTCTTAGAAGTGAAAACTTTTTATGAAATTTGGTATGGGTTTTCTACAGATTATAAATGATTTTTACAAATTTTCTCAGATTTTTAGGAGTGGTCTAAGTGGGGTAAAACAGCCCGTACATTCGGTATGTACCGGCAGAATTGTAAAATGAGTAATGGTTTTAATCAAGTATAAAATTGACGTGTCTAGTAAATATCACTTGTATGGGTTTTTGGCGTGAGTTTATATGAACCTTGAGTGTTCTTAATTATGTACATACAGTACTTGAAGGTACTTGAGTGTGTTGACTCATTACGTGTTTATTCGTTAGGTGTTGTATTTGAATTTCCGGGGCATCCTCATCGTCGGTGATCGATTTCGTCTACGCCGTAGTTACTAATACTACCACTACGCAAGGTGAGTCTATAGCCTCGCTCTTTACTTATTTCAAATGATTTTTACCCGCGAGGGGGATACATGCTAATTTAAATGAAAATGAACATAAGTCTTGATTTATTGTTGGACCCGAATGTTGCCTCGAAATTGTGTTGAGTACCTAGTTGCAAAAGTCCCTAAATTCATGAACTATTAACTATTGTCTTGCCCTCGAGAAGGGGGAAATAGCCACTTATACAATTTGTAGTACTACGGGGCTAACGACCCAATGCTAGCCGAGAAGCTGTACGTTGAGTAAGTTCTGCGGTAGATTATCTTGTATGAGAGATAAGGTATAATTGCAACTGATGCCTTTAGAAGGGGCACTGGTTTCATCTGAATCACGCCGGTAATTATTACGCGGGTGATTGAGTTAACGGATTAGTGTCATGAGCTTAAACACAATTGTCATAACCTTGAAAATAGATTGTGAGTACGACAATGCTATTGAATGATCATGATTAGTTTTTAATACTTATGTTCAACTTATGATTTGATAAACCTATAGATTCGCTCAACCTTTGTGTTGATGATTTTAAGCATGTGTTTCAGGTAACCAAGATTGATAGCAGCGGAGCATGCAAGGATGGAAGTTGTTGTGGCTTGGCGGTCTACTTTGTTTTCCTCCCTTTTTGCACTTAAAAACTCTTTTATACTATGTCATGTGAATGGAAATGTATTTTTGGGTTGAGATTCAGTGGGGACCTAAACGCAACTCTGTTTTATATAATGAACTTGGGATTTGGAAAACTGTAGACTTACATGTTTTTAATAATGATAAATTTTATGTTTGAACTTTTACGTCTCTTGAGTCGTTTAATATAGCTTATGTGTGATGATAACTACGTAGCACCCATATGTTGTAGTTCCGCTGCGCATAGCATTTTGTGGGGGTGTTACAGGTTTGTCTTCCTCGTCGACTTAAGAAATGTGGGTTAAGAAGATAGGGCATCCGCTTACCAAGTATTTCTGGTCTTCAGTACAAGAGATGACACTAAGTCTAGTGTCAAACAGTCTGTGTTACCATCACCTCGAATGATCGAAGTTTCATTTCTCAATTGCAGATGAACCAGCTCTCTTTTCTGTGACACCCCAAAGGGGTCAAATGAAATGAAAGTGGGCACTCCCGAAAAGGGTTCAAAATGCAGCGAAAAAGAACTCTCCCTGAAAGGGGTCAGATGCAACAAAAAGTAGGCACCCTCAAAAGATTCAAATGTAGCAGAAAATGGACATCCCCTAAGGGGTCGAATGCAGCAGAAAGTGGACACTCCCAACAGAGTCAACTGCAGCGGAAGTGATATTTAGGCTAAGGATAAACCAAAAATGAAGAGCACAATGCTATAATCCAAAAGAGATGAATACTAATCTTCCTTAGGTTTCTAGATGATGTTGATGTAATAACGATAAGATATTACTGGAGGAAATAGCGTGCCAAGGAGGGATACGTTACATAGTCGGATACATAAAATAATATCAATAATGACTTATGTCGAATACATTTAAGCCCATTTGATTATAAATTTCTATTTTCATCGATAAGCGTCCTTATCCATGTAAGGTGAAATTTATAACTTCATTCGGTGACCTATGATTTATTTATTCAAATGAACAAGCGTCCTTACTTGTTTCAATAACGATTTCATAGCCCACCTTACCTAAATATTCCCGGCAAGTCTTATTAATTAGGATAAATATAACATCTAAGATAATAGATATTATTAGAATACTTTACAGCACGTTTAGTTATAACTTTCGTCTTCGGGCGTCCCGTTCCACCGTGATACGAATTTTATAAGTAAACTTTTGGTCCGGTGGCTTATGATTTCACCTTTAGACGTCCCGTTCCGTCTAAAGACGTAATCATAATTAATTTAGAATCAAGAGTCTCAGGTCCCATATGTAAAATATAGGATCATAAGTACCTTGATTTTGGGTCCCACCGCATCATTTAAAGATGTAAATTTATCCAAATAACCCCACATGATATTATAAGTACCTTGATGTGTTGACGCGCGATAATGTGCGCAAGAGTACGCATCAGACAAGGAGTTCATATGTATAATATAATATATAATAATATATTACAATCATAAGCATAGGCATTGTATCATATAATTCCTTCTAATAAGGTATATATATATATATGTATATATACACATAACAACAAATTCAAACATTTAATGAAATGTAGTTCGCTAGGTAATGCTTCCTAGTCTGTTTTTAAATACTCCAATTTGTATGTTTGTTGTAAATTCGTTTTCATTAAGTGGCCTGTCTATTATCCTAGTGGTTAGAATAGACTAATCAGTTCTGATTCATCGAATAACTATGTAAAGATGGTATGCCCAAGTTTTAATACCTTAAATGAAATAAAGGTTCTAGGGTTTGCCTAAGTTTCGGCTATTGGCAAAACAAGGCCCTCTATATTTTACCAAATGTACATTTTTCGGCTCGTAACAGCTTTAGTCCTTGGGGTTTCTAGTATTTTCGGGAGAAAATAATCCTTCAATTTAACCTTAGGTTTTATAATTTCCAATAAGTTGCGAACTAATCCTTAGGGCTTCTAATTGTTTCGGCTAATTACATCATTAGTCCTTAGAGTCCTAAAAATGACAGTTTAACTTCCAAGAATTTACAAAGTGGTCCTTAAGGTCTAATAAGTTACGAATGGTATTTATTAATCCCCAAACTTTTAGATATTTACAATATTAGTCCTTGTAGTTTCTGTTTTATCAAGACAAGTTTCAATTGTCATGGTTTTAAGCCATAAGTTTTATAAACTAATGTTCTTTGTCTAAAAGTTTTTATAAGTTATATCTTTAGTATAAAAACTTTACTTAAGTGTAAAATTACTAAGTGAGCTTATTAAGTGCACCAAAAGAGCTAATGGGCTTCCCAAACCCTTATTGAGCTTACAAGATCCATTTATAATTCTTATGAGCTAAGGATTTCTTAATGGGTCTAATTATAGTTTTAGATCCATCAATGTTAGAGTTTTACTATATAGGTCCATAAGACAATAAATGGGCCTAATGGTCTTCCTAATGGGCCTAAACATATTTTAGTCCATTAATAATTCAAGGTTTGCTAAGTGGGCTTACTAGGCATTGGATAGCCGAATGGGCTTAGTTAATGGTTCGGCTATATGCTATTGGGCCTATAGGGCCTATTCAAGTTTTGGGTTACTGTTACTTGTGCTTAACTAGTCCATTAATAATACTTAACCATTTATCTAGGTGTGAAGTTTATGAAATCTTACAAGCCTATTGGTTCTTAAAGGTTAATTCAAGATCTCCAAAGAAAAATTTATAAAATCAAATTTTAGATTTCCCCGAACATTTTATTAGATTTTTCAATATTTATAAAATCTAATTAGGTTTACTAAAGATTAAAAAAAATTTAGTTTAGATTTCCCCCAAGATTTAGCAAGACGCATATTATTCAGTTAGATTTTTATAAAAATCAACTAAGATTTTCCAAGATTGAGTAAAATAGATAGATCTATTTAGGTTTTTAGAGACTAAAAAAATCTTCTTAGATATTCTAACGGGTTCTAGAGATTCTGTTAGATTTCTAATGTTCCCAAAGTTTTTATTTATATTTCCATTTAAATATTTCCATGTGTCTGTTATGTATTAGATTGTTCGTGGTTATAATGCATTGTTCGGGCCATCATACTTCAGAAGCCATTCTATAAACGTTTTAGGAGCGAGGGCACTTTAAATCGTAAACCTAACCACTCATTCAAAACGTAATATCAAGATGGAACATCTTTAGTATAAAGCTCCCTACTAACATGACATGTTTATTTGTTTTATTAAGTATCTTGAGTATTTAATATTTCTATAATTAAATATTAAATAGTTTTATTACATAAATACGTACAAGTTAACATCTAATACAATCAACAATTACGAATGCATAGAATAATGAATGCGCACTTAAATCATATAGTTATGCATGCTCTCTATGCTATATGCTCTCTAAGTATGTCCCAAAAAAAATCCCCAAAAGATTTTTATAAAATTATAGTCCAGTTTTAAATAAAAGAAAAATATTTTTATTCTTATTTTATTTAAAAATTAATCTGGTTCGCTATAACTAAAGCTCTGATACCATTCTCTGTAACACCCCCATGAAGCACAGATCATAATTATATGATTTTTGAAATACAATTGATGTAAACATTGAATTGGTACAATCATTTAAATCGTTGAATAGCATTTGTTATGAATATCCCAGTAAAAGATAATCCCCCGTCATTTTTATGCTCCTAAATGATGCTCAATCCATGCTCAAATAATCTTGCTAAATAACCTGTGCAAAACATACTAAAGGGGGTCAACATAAAGTTGGTGAATTTACAGACTTTAACAGTTTATTAGTTTTGACATGCAGTAAGCAAAGAAGTGACAATGCACAAAGCATTCTCACTAAAATGTAAAATAACATTTGTTTATTATTATTTGAAACTGAAGCTTTACCTCCATAGTCCTCAACAGATGAGGACGTAGTGTCTCACTAAGAGACACCCATTCCAGTTCCAACATGGTATACGTCTGTTTTCCCGACCAAGGCACAGTGAGCATGACTCACCCAGACGGGGATGGTTAATCCCTAATAGATCTATTTATAACATTTGGGCAATTTACAACAATTTAACAGTTTCAATAATAAACAATCATAGACAAGTTATACAATCCGGTTATGTCCATTATATGTTTGCATATTTTCTTTCCCAAAAGGGAAAGATTTATCAAAAGTTTATATGGGGCTGTAAACTCACCTGGGAGTAGGCAATAGCTGTTTAATATGAATATCCAAATAAAGCTGACGCCAAAGTTATGCCTAATCAAATAGTACAGTCTTAATAGATAGTACAAAGGACATACATGTAATAAGTATGTTTTAAGAAGTTCTTGGACATTGCATAAGTTTTATAATTCTTTATAAAACTTTTAGGTGAACACTTAGTCATTTTAAGTGAAAAATCCAAGTTGACACTTGTATCCCATCTTAAACCCAATAGTGGTCCACTACCCAAGTATATGACTTAAGTCCATTTTAAATTCAGTATACTACTCTAAATTGGTTATTAATCTTAGGTCCAATAATGGCCCAATAGCCATTACAAGTGTAAGTTCGGCTTTTATGGCCCAAGTCCACTTTGTATAGTTTTTGGTTTTAAAACACATCACAACCTCGTACACTTAATATTTCACGTTGGTCGGGTCTCGGGTCATCTAGTCATCACTATATAAATAATTCCAAGATCCCCGACAAGTGGATCCTACCACGTTGGTTTATATAAAAATCATCACATTTTACGTTAATGAGTTATAATCCGTTTATTATAATTTTCCCGACATGTCCCGCTAATTTGTTCATATCACTTGAACCGTAAATCATCTAAGTGTGTTATTTTTACCAAAACCATCATTAACGCATGTACTACACTTATTATAAGTCTAATTATTCCAGTTTTATACTTTTCATAGCTAATTAACCCATTTCCTAACTTAGAAGAGTTGGCTGTTTTTGGGCAGCCAAACTTGTTTTCACCATTTTGGTCGTCATTTCCAAACCGTAAGGATCTGGTAAATCATTCAATTTATTCTAATTTTTCATGATTTTATCTACAAACTACAGTTTACATTTTTCAATGATTCTTAGTTCTTATATGAGAAAATAGTTCGTGAAAACAGTATGTTCAGATCTGACTAGTTTTCACCATTTTGGCCACCATTTACAAACCGTAAGTAATTGGTAAATCATCCAATTGATTCTAGTTCTTAATGATTTTATCTACAACTTTTAGTTTTAAATATTCGTAGGTCTGTATATAAATTTTACGAGAAAACAGTCCATCAAAACAGTATGTTCAGATCTGACTAGTTTTCACTATTTTGATCATATCTTACTATCTAAAATTCGTCACGAGACGAGCTGCCCGGGGAATTAACCACAAAACAATTATCTATCTTAATATGTAAGTTTTTAGTATCCCAAACCTACTGAGTTTGCCATGCAATCTGTTTTTTTACGGTTCAAAAATTGTTATGAATCAAATCGTTACTAGAGCTTGTTTAGCTTGATTTTTAGTTTTCAAAATCTCATATACAATGTCCCAATACTCATTAATCCATTTCGTACATATCTATATATATATATATATATATATATATATATATATATATATATATATATATATATATATATATATATATATATATATATATATATATATATATATATATATATATATATATATATATATATATATATATATATATTCGAAATATATATAAGATCAAGAAAATAAAAGGAATGATAAATAAGAACGAGATGTAGACCTTACGAGGCTTATCAAAGTCATTCTACTAGTGAGTGAGCAAGTAACCATCCAAGATCTTGTCAACACTTGATGTGACCACCATGCATGGATAGATCCGGAATAGATCTACAAGTTTCACTTGATGCATGTATAGATCCGGGGTAGATCTACACGTTTTACTTGACGCATATATAGATCCGGGCTAGATCTACATATTTTACTTGTTGAATGTATAGATCCGGGGTAAATCTATACGTTTTACTTGATGCATATATAGATCCGGGCTAGATCTACATATTTTTCTTGTTGCGTGTATAGATCCGGGGTAGATCTATACGTTTTACTTGATGCATATATAGATCCACCATGGAAATAGAAGAAAATATTGAAAGTTGATGCATGTAGGAGATTTTCATACCAATGTGTAGATCTTGAGATTTCCAAGATGGGTCTTTGATTTGTTTTTGAAGATTCAAGCTTGATCATCAAATTTTTGATGATCAAGGGTGCTAGAGTGGTCACGGCATAAGGAAAGAAAGAAAGAGGGAGAGAGAATTTTTGGTGTGTGTGTGTGTTTTGTGTGTGGGAAAGTGAAGGAACAAGTAGACAAGGCCCTTATATAGGGTGATAGTGAAAGGTGACAAGTGTCACCCACTTAACATTGTCCAATAAGAAGCAAGAAGGTGGAAGACATGATGGACATGTGTCACCAACCTAGAGTTGGCCCAATGGGGAAGTGAGGTGTGTTGGTGGCTTGTCTAATGGGCCAAAAAGGGTGGTTGGGCTCCTTATATCTCTTGTTGGGCTTATTAAGCCCATTACTATCCAAGGCTTAAGTAGTTGGGCTTATAAGGACACAAATCGGCCTAAAGTGTATCTTGTGTTATAACTTTCGTTATTACACGGTTCGGGGCACGTTCGGGATTTATGAAGTTTTTATTCATCTTACGAGGATTTCGTAATTGATCCAAAAATCATTTTTCCAATAAGATGGAGTATTTATATGACGTATAATTACGAAAAACATGCTCGTTATTTCAACGACAAGTATTTGTCATTTCTCTTTTGTATAACGTAAGTATCGTTTTAGTAGAAACACTTCTCATTTAATCATTCTGTATATAAATGTAATTTTAAACAATTTAATCAAATTTTTTATCAAGTATTTCTCGACAATAATTTATGTAGTTAAATTATTGAAGTGTCGGTACGCGGTTTGTATGAATTTTGTCAATTTCTCAAATCCGATGATTTTTGTATGGTTCAAAGAGGGTTTTTGAAACATACTCCTTTATTATTTAATGAACGAAAAATCTTGGGTTTTACACCATCCACATGCCACCTTGAGTTTCGTCCTCGAAATTTGACTACTACTACTAGGTTGAGAAATGATCTAGGATCATTGAGTATATTTTTGTTACATTATTCTCATGGTAAAATCACGGATTTTACAGTACACACGAATGTTATGGGTAGATCTATTGGGATTGACCTCCCTATCTAATGTCGGTTGTGTGACCAAATTAGATACACTTACATTTGAGTCGTTACGAATGCTTTGGGATAGGCATTTGCTCGGGCTCTCATTATATCTTGTTGGTTGGTTAACGCTTCAGTGTCATGAGCTTAGACGTAGGTTGTTGAAACCTATACCTTTGATTATAATCTTTTATTTGTTATAAGATTATATGTTGGTTGCCTTGAAAATCTTATGGTTCATCACACTATTTAAACTTAAACCTATGAACTCACCAACCTTTGTGTTGACGCTTTAGCAATGTTTTTCTCAGGTATCAAGACGGAGGAGTGACGTGGTTGTACATGGGAGATTTTTAATAAAAATGGTCGTGACTAGTGTATGGATATTTGGATCAATGTTAATGTCTATTGGAACAATGTTTTTATTATGATCCTGTGTAATTCTCTTCCGAACAAGTTTTACGCTTTTAATTAAATTAAAACGAATTTAAATGGTCGTTCTTTGTATCTATATCTTGTGATAGTCATGACCGTCGCACCCCATTGTGTTGCCTTACTCTTATAAATTGGGGGTGTGACAGATTGGTATCAGTGCTGTAGTTATAGAGAACTAGGTTATTTTATAAAATGATTTTTATAAACGTGAGTTAAAAATTTAATTTTGGGAAAATAATTTTAGACTATAACTAACTCAAAAATCTCCAAGAACCACTTCACTCCGCGCCTTTGATAAAAGTAAGTTGTAACTTGAATTTTTTTGCGTGATTTGCTATGTTAGTTTAAACTTGATTGCTACGTGTTATTAGCATTAAGTATCTCCTTATTTGTTTGAATGATACTTATGTAAGATGTACTTATAGGAATGTGTACTAAGACGATATTTCTTATATTTTGAAGTAAAATATCTAGCATCCTTGTTTGGATTGTTGTGCTACTAAAATGGTTTGTGCCATGTTTAATCGAACTAAGATGGTTTGTGACATGTTTAAATCGAACTAAGATGGTTTGTGCCATGTTTATTTGGAGTAAAACATACACATACTTATTCTATTACGTATTTTGCTGAAAAAGGTCCATTGGACTACTATGAACTATTTAAACATTTGTGTGTTTCTATGTTACCCTATATCGATATACGCCAAATAAAAAAATATACGCCCAAACAGTACTTGGACGCGCTGAGATTTAGTAATGGTTAATGATAAGTCGTGAGTAAACCCAAAACCAAGACAAATCATCAAAAATGTTAAGGGGAATAACGATACTTAGCAAGGTCTCAAGGCTGTTCTTGTTTGATTGGGTTACGAGACTAAGTTAAGTGCAAGTCGTTACACAACTTAGGGTTTTTGATGAGTTTTCTTGAGGATGGGTAAAGCTCATGAATTTACATGTTGCGTGATTAGTGTGACCGTTATGTTATAACAACTATGATGAGTTTTATGTGGGTTTAATCAATGTTAAATTGTGTGAGTAATATCTAAAGACGAGTAAATTCACAAAAGATATTAAGAAGTTTAACGACTAATACTTGACTAGACCTCAAGGCTGTTCTTGTTTGATTGGGTTGTGAGGCTTAGTCAAGTGCCAGTTGTAACGCATCTTAAGATTTTTAGTGAATTTCCTCGGGGATGGATGGGACTTACATGATCTGACAAGGTGATTACCTCATTGACGTTTGACTAAAACGAGTACCAATAGTTGTATGTTGTGCGAATACTAAAATAATTAAAGTCTTTGTCTCTATTTTTTTATACAACATATGATGATAAACACTTTATACCAAGTATTACTCCTGTAATACTCCACAGAGTACTATATCATAAAGAACAAACATAAATTAGTGTTACAAAAATATGAAAATTATCCGGAAATATGCCGATACGTAGGTCGAAAGCACGTCAATGAGAAATTTATATTGGAGAAATTGCAAAAAGACGAATCTAAAAGTTCTAGTCCATTGGTTTGCCTTAAGTTGCTATTATAAAATTACAAAGTATGATATAGAAACTAATACTAAAGGAAGAACTCAGTTATATGAGGATTATGCCATATTTTAATATAAAGGGATTATCGCATGTCACAAAGCTTGAGAACCCTAGATGTGAATGTGGTCACTTTTTATAAATCCTAACAATGCGTGTCGAACAAAAAAAGTCTACAGACTGATTATGAACAAACGACATATAAAAACAAAACGAAAATTTTTTGTGATGAAATTCTTGTGATGGAATTGACTAGTTGATTGAATTAAACAAATCGTACAATTTTGAGATAAAAACAAATTGACCGAAGTGTCTCAGATGTAATAAAACATGATCAAAGCTCTAGAAAATTTTGTGATTGAATTGAGTGACTGATGTGGAATATTAAACAATTTATTTTTATGAAAGATCAGGTGACCCGACATCCGTCGATGTCACCACCAACAAAAATTGGGTTATGTAACGTACTTTAAAAACTTTTATTTAATTTTTTCCAGTTATTTTTAAAATTTATCTTTTATATCTTATGAAGCTTTATTTAAGAAATTATTTTTATCCTACAACATTTTATATGTCCTAGAAAAATTAATCAAATAGTTTTTTAAGGAGTTTTATAGAATACTTTTGGAAAACATTATGAAAAAAAAGATATAAAAATTTAATTTAAAAAATTACTTTGAAGGAACCATCACCAAAAACTTTATTAGTAAGAATGTTAGAAATTTTGATTAAACGTTTTGGTAAAACCAGTAAAGGTATTACTGGCAAAACTACACGATTGATGACGAGATGTTTTGATATAGACAATCATGCAAAGTTTTGGAAAATCTCGCGTGACGACCAACTTAATGTATAACACACCGCGACTAATGTTGAAACATTTTTAGTAAGGACTACCATGTAAAGTTTTGGAAAAATCTATTTTTACGAACAACTTGATTTGAAAGACCTAAACTATTGATAAACTTGACGAGAACTAGTACAAATAAGTATGTAAATTATTTTGTTGATTGTTAAACGTGAGCAATGATAACAAATAAAAGGAACTATGGACTAATTTGTTGATCGTGAAAATGAATAATAGTAACAAACGAAATGAACTATGGACTACCAATATATAAATTACAACCTCAAAGAGTTAAATTGTGATGAAAAGGAGGATGCAACCGTTGGTCCCGAGACGTACATAGCCTGATCAACTACGTATGATCATGTTCGAATACGAGCATGCTCATAGTAGTCACCGTAGAAATGAAATATGTTAGTAATACTAGAAAACTTCTAAATTCACTTTACTTGTTAAAGAAAATTTATTTTGTACTGTGAACGTCTAGTATTCCTACACCGTCGTTTACATAAAAAAATAATTAAATAAAAAAAACATTGAGTACACAATACAAGTAAATCTATTACGACTATTTTATTCATAGCTATGACATACAAGACCGTGTATGACGAGAGAAATACTAAGAGCGCTATTTTCTACGACGTTCAAATCAAAAAAGGACTTGAGTCGGAAACACTAAGACAATGACCAAATCTAAATAAAAATCGATAAAACAATTTGGCCGTAAAAACGATGAAACGCCCAAGTGAGGAAAACCCAAATATAACGGGTATCGAGACCTCGCCGTAACTCGTTAATGTTAATGAGCAATTGGGTCAAGATAAGTGTACTTTCGTGTAAAAAAAATCTAAGCATAACACAATACCTATGAAACATAAATCCTTACGGATCACAATTTGGCTTAATTATGCACGACCCACCCGTTTTCATCTTCATAAAGAGTGGATAAACGAAAGAACATAATTTAAATTAATCGATTAATAGGATCTCCTAAAAGGATATGTTGCATGGAAGGAAGAAATGTCTTAACCACCGTGTGTTAGGACGACCATTTATCTTTGGAAACCGATTCGGGAAGTCTTGCCACGTGAACTACTTATCCCTGCCAAGTAGAGGGTCAAGGTGAACGGACTTAACCAAACGATGTGGAGCGATTTTCAAGTGTGCAATATTAACTTTAGGATTAACTAAATTAAACATCCAAGATTATACTAGTAAAACTATAGTTACCGAGATAACGTGGTTGCGACCTTAAGAAATCATAGAGTATTGTTACGCGCCATTTATGCGAAAAATAATAATACACAACTATTTAAATTGGTAATAATACGCGAGACGAAGAGAAAAGAACTAATAAGAAAGTTCACTTAACAAAACCAACATCGTCGAGAAAAATTCGACATACAAGAAAAGAATTACTATTATAAGCATAAAGGAACATTGTAGAAGAAATTTTTATTCTTCTAATTCTAATAAGGTTATAGCAATTTTAATATTAACAGAATGTTAACAGAAAATGAAAACGTTGAACACCAAGAAAGGTAGATAAAAATTAACTTATCTCTGGTTTGTTAATGTCATCGACATGTGAGTTTTGAGGACAAAAACTCAATTTAACGGATATCGAATGTAACAATCGCGAATTTTGAACTATCTATTTTAATATTAAACGCGATGATTACGGGTTAGACTTGTGCGTCTATTGAAATTCCCGATTATTTCCGCGTAATTTGTGTGCAACTCATGAATGCCATTCATGAAATTATCTACTTGGATAGATCTTAGTCTTACTTACATCATACGATAAATTATTAAGTGATCATTTACGTAACACAATATCATATTTGGGTAACGCGACTTATTTGAGTACTTTGTTTTTTTAAATACCATTAAGCTTATGTGAATACATATGCGTTCCTTTCTAAATTCGTCTAAACTAATTTATTCATACTTAGTTATCTTAAAGCACAACATTCATCTACACACGATACTACCTAAAATATACTAAGAGAAAATTGACCACACTTGTACATCAAAACAACCTCATAAACCGGTTCCCCTTGTCCACCCCATATCCCACGTTTTCTTTCTTTCCCCAAAAGTTGAATTCAAAAAAATGTACCACACCCAACTAATTAAGGCCAAGTCAAGACTTGGAAGTTGTTAACCTCCTTACTCCCTTCCCAATGCTACGTACAATCACCCTTTTTATTTTCCCAACCATTCACTCTAACCCATGGTACTCATGTGATAACTTACTAGTTACAAATGGACAAAAGGCATTAGAAACCCTAACTAGTTCATTTAGATTCCTAACTAAAACCTTTCATATAAATACTACTCTCCCATCTCATAATATCACACTTGTACACAACACTCTCCTTCCCCTTGGACTCTCTCTGAGATTCGAACAACAAAAGAAGAGGAAAACAAGAATTAGCATTGTATCCTACTTAGAGTTCCCTTTGCATAGTTAAGTATAAGCCGAATCAAAACACAACCCTTTTACACTCCTCGAAGGTTTATAGAAGTAACAACCAAGAACGCATGGTTATAAGAATCACTATGCTTCCCATTTGGTGTCTTCGCGACATTGGTTTGCTCTTGATCTTGGCTCGTTTGCAAAAAGAATGCCCGTTAGTTCTTCTGTTGTATCGGTTAAATTGTGATGAGTTATGGATGCTCATCGAGCTGGTCATGCTTTTAAAGTTGTGTTTTCCTTGTGTCTCTCCTTCTCATGTAAAAAGGGTATGTACCCATTTCATCTCATTTACCTCATATTAAATATAGCATGTTAGGAGCCTAGTTATGTGCTTGTTAAAAGATTTAAATACTTAGTAACATGGACCTTATTGTGTCACGGGTTGAGTCTGGCAACGTCACACCAGGGCGTGTGACGAGTCGTGTATCGACTTGGTACATTGGACATCGAATATAGAGCTCTAGAAACTTGACAAGTAAACTGTAAACCAAAGCACTTATATTCAATAAAGTCGAGTCCTGTTAAATCGTGAGAACAAAATGAGGATATTTTGAGTAGAAATAATATAAGAAAATTTAGACCAAATCTTCCTCCTTAGACCTCGATTTAAAAGCAAATTAGTTAGATATGGGTCGAGACTTGTAACTCGTGTCGCAGCCACTAGTAGTAAGTCTTGGTACAAAAAGACCCCTTTTAACTGGTTGAGTATCGAGTTTAGGACAGTAGTATGAAAACGTGCATTTAAGCTCAAACTATTACATATAATAGTAACAATGGAGACTCTCAAGTTTTTGTGCATAAACTAATCGCGACCCGACCTTTTACGACCCACTTTTGACCCTCAAAAGGACCTCGCCCCGAGACGGATAAAAAACAAAAGTTGTAGACGACCTTTTCGTCTAAAGGGACATACTTTCAGTTCGATCAGAAAGTCACTATCGGGAACCATAGACGAGGTGGAAACTGACCGGTGACCTGTAATGTGTAAGAAACAGTTTTACGACTCTAACTTTGAACATGATTTTGACCCATCAAACGACCTTCGTTTATAATTCTTAAAACACCGACTTATAGATCACCCGGCTAGCTACCCGACGGTACTTGCAGTTTACTCCGCGAGCTACTATCGACCCTGCTATTCACGCCAAAAAAACTGCTGAAACCTCCCTTTTTCCTTGGTCTAAAAATGACGCACAAACTTCAAATGTTTATTTTGCTAATTTGAAACTTGCTCCCTGTTCTACGACATGGGGACATAGCAGTTTAAAAATAAGTTAATAATTAATGGATTCAATTATATTATTTAGTTTAATTATCTAAGATATTATTAATAAAATCTATTTAGGATATTTGACCCATTAAACGACCTAACTAAATAAATTTTTTCGACAACAAAATGTTTAATATTGTTAAATATATCCCGATTAAATTACTACGTTGTTGTTAAGACGTGAAACATTTACAAGCATTAAAAATCTATTATTTCTTTAAAAACTTAAGCACATACTAGGGGACTAAATGCTACATTTATTTCCATGTTGCATGTATAATAATTCATACATTATTTAAATTAGGTTACAGATTGTTTCGAGCTATTATTTCCCCATGTCCACGTTTTGCTATATTACCCTTTTTGTTGCTTCAAGGTGAGTTTCATAGCCCCACTTTTAATTGTTTTAACTATTTTGGGGTGAGAACATTGCTTGTTTTAAACGAGTGAACATGAAACTTGATACGTTTGCCTACATGATGTCTAAGTAGCGATATCCCTAGATGTTTTACCCTACTATCGTGAACCGTTAATTACTTTGTGTAAGCACGAATGTTATGGATAGATATATTGGGATTGACCTCCCTATCTAATGTTGGTTGTGTGACCAAATTAGATACACTTACATTTGAGTCGTTACGAATGCTTTGGGATAGGCATTTGCTTGGGCTCTCATTATATCTTGTTGGTTGGTTAACGGTTCGGTGTCATGAGCTTAGACGTAGGTTGTTGAAACGTATACCTTTGATTATAATCTTGTATTTGATATGAGATTATATGTTGGTTGCCTTGAAAATCTTATGGTTCATCACACTATTTAAACTTAAACCTATGAACTCACCAACCTTTGTGTTGACGCTTTAGCACTATTTAAACTTAAACCTATGAACTCACCAACCTCAGGCTTTAGCAATGTTGACTCTTTAGTGAATGGATATTTGGATCAATGTTAAAGTCTTTTGTAACAAAGTTTTTATTATGATCCTGTGTAATTCGCTTCCGAACAAGTTTTATGCTTTTAATTAAATTAAAACGACTTTAAATGGTCGCTCTTTGTATCTATATCTTGTGATAGTCATGACCGTCGCACCCATTGCGTTGCCTTACTCTGATAAATTGGGGGTGTGACGTATTTAATGTTCTTAGGTATTTTATGCGGGTTTTACAAATTTGTAACAATATAGTAAAACAAAGAATATGTAAAAACTTCAAAGAAGTAACATCTAATGCGCACAGTTGTTGTTTGATTTTGTGCAAGTCTTATAAGACTGCCATAAATCAACAAACACACACATGGATGCTTATAAAGTACACTTGGTACAAAATAAGAACAAAAAAACACCTTAGATCTCTAAAAAATCAGCCTAGATAATAAAAACCAATAACAAATAATCAAGAATGATGAATGATGAGAATACTTGTGCATTAGAAAAAAATATCAATGAGCTAATAATCTCCATATTTATCAGAGGATCATGCATCATATAATCATTGTTAACTGTCAGAGAATACATACCTTATAAGCCAACAGAGAATAAAAAATGCTATAGGGTTTAGAGAAAATATAATTTAGGGTTTTGAAAGAAAATCGTTGAGAGGTGGGTTTAATACGACATATTATACGCAATTTAGTTTGTGGATATTTGTTACTTAATTTTATCATTTGTTATCGTTAGTCGATTACGTTCTTTAATTAAGTTGTTTGCAAACAATAATAAAAGAAATTCCTTTTTTAGGTAAAGGGGACTGACCGAGTAAAATATATTCACATAAAAAAAATCGTTTGAGTACAATGGAATGTGACTGAATGTCACATTTACCTCCAGCAAACGCTTGAACAAACACTAAATCATATGACACACCATATGATATTTCCTATCAATACAAAACTTATAACACCAACAAGAAAAAACCATCTATTGTTACAAAGAGTAAACGAACCTATCAATACTTAAAACAAGAATTTGGAAGGTTCCATGTGTTAGCACATCAAATACCATCAACAGTTCTTTTGAAACAACAAGATAGCAACTTCAACCAAACTGTAGAAAAAATGATCTCTGAAACTTGGCTAACAGTATGATTCTCATCACAAAACAGCCGTGAATTGCGTTCTTGCCATATATAGTACGTGGCAGCAGCAACAACAAGCTTTGGATTTGTACTCCTAGAAGTTCTTCGCTTTGCTAATGGAATAAGGGTGCCCATAATATCATTGAAGATAGGACTCGTATCTCTAAGACCAGCATGAGTCTTAATAAGCTTCCAAACCCATTTAGAAAAATACATTCAAAAAAGAGTTGTTGATGTCAATCTGGTTTCAACTCGCACAAAGGACATGCCATAGCCAAATCAACCGAGACATCCCAAATACACACCCTATCTTGCATTTTAAGATTCCCCTTTACCACAAGCCACAAGTGGAAAGCATGTCGAGGGATACAATGACTATACCAAACAATCGGATACTAATCCACTTTAGGGTTGCGATATCTAAGAGTAGACCAAACATTCTGAATCGTGAATGATTTAAGCTCCCCAATGTCATTACACCATGCAAGTGTATCAGCCTCCTTCGTTAGATTAGGCACCTGTATATTAGTAAGATATGGGTACTTTTCATTCAAAAAAATTAGGCCATTACCAAACCACATGAATAATGACATCTTTAACCGAAGTTGAAGGATTAAGCCCCGCCCGATGTATGTCCCTAGGTGTAATAACGGACGCCAAAGGGCCCACATTACACCATTTGTCAAACCATATGGACGTAGACTCCCCATTACCAATAGAAGACCAAATATGATCACGAATAAAAGGTCTTAGTTGTAAAATCTTGCGCCATCCCCAAGACATGTTCCCACGCATAGGATAGTCCCAATAATTACGCCCTTTCAACTTTACGCATAAATCGACTTCACCCAAAGAGACTCTTTTAGATTTAAGAACTTCCAAACACGAGAGACCATAAGAGCTTTGTTAAACAAATCCAATCGACGCACGCCAAGACCACCTTCATCTTTTGGGAGGCAAACAACTTCCCATGCAACCTTCTCTTTACCCCTCCTCATTTTACATTGGCACCATAAGAAACCCCGCATAACCTGCTCAATGTCATATAAAATACGAGAAGAAGAATAAAGACAGAAGCCCAATATATATGCATCAAACCTATAACCGATTGAATTAACTGAAGACGTCCAGTAGCTGATAAAGACTTGCTTTTTTAATCTTCAACTCGGGATTGAACACGCTCAACAAGCTCTCTACAATCTATGACCAACAGCCTAGACGACACAAGGGGCACACCAAGATATTTCACCGGCAACCGACCTTCTTCAAAAGGCCAAATATTCAAGATAGCAATCTTAACCTGATTAAGAATGTTGCAAAAATAGGCAGTACTTTTGGGAAACTAGGAGTAAGACCCGAGGCAAGCGTAAATTCTTCCAACACCTCTTTAACCACACGTACAGAATGAATATCCCCATGCATAAACAAGAACAAATCATCCGTAAAGCAATGATTGATGAGTTTCAGATCAGCACAATATCTATGATAACCAAATTCCATCTAGTTCCTAACCCGTCTATGCAACATCAACGTTAGAACTTCCATAACAAGAGTAAACAAGTACGGAGATAACGGGTCACCTTGACGAAGACCACGCTTACCCTTAAAGATAACATGCAAGCGCACCATTTATGCTTATAGAAAATGAAGTAGTGGAGACACACTCCATAATCCAGCCTATCATCCACTCATGAAACCCAAAACCACACAAAACATCTTTCAATAACTTCCAATCCACCGTATCATACGCTTTTTGGATGTCTATCTTGAAAGCGCACGTAGGAGCACCACCATCTAAATGGTAATTATGCATTAATTCTTGAGTCAAAATAATATTATCCGCAATGCTTCTTGACGGCACAAAGGCTGATTGATTAGCACTAACAATCAACTTCAAGCTATCCTTAATGTGATTAGCAATAATTTGGTAATGCACTTAAACATTACATTGCAACATGAGACAGGACGATAGTCATTAACCATGTTAGGAGCTCTTACTTTAGGAATAAGGGCGATAATAGTATGATTCAACTCCTTTAACAGCCTCCCATTAATGAAAAGTTCATTCACTCCACTAATAAAATCTACAGCAATAATATCCCACGACTCTTTAAAGAAAGCCGCAGTGAAACCATCCGGACCTCGAGCCTTCTCATTTCACATAGAAAATAGAGCCTCCTTCACCTCTTGGTTGCTGACCGGACAAACCATGGCACTCACTTGAGTCTTGGATGGCTTGTTAGAATACATCAATAACTAAATCACCCGTCTCACTAGGCTGCCCAAGAAACTGTTCATAGTGGTCGACAAAGATATTAGGAACCTTATCCCATCAATAGTAGTACCATCAGCCATAGTAACAACATCAATATGAGCTCGAGCCACTTTATTCTTGACAACTTTAAAGAAATAAACCGAATTAGAATCCCCTTCGTGGAGCTAATCTATTTTTGCCTTTTGTTTCAAAAATTGTTCCTACACAATAACAGGATCATTAAAAGAAATAACAGCCGATACTTGGCTATCACGAGCAGCAGCATTATGAGGATCAACATCAAGAGCTGTTTGAGCCCTATCAAGCTCCTCTCGTGTACTGGTAACATTCAAATGCACATTACCCTTTTCATATAACAACTTACACAAATGCTTTTTCATCATCTTAAGCCTCTTCACAACCTTGAACATATGAAAACCACTAACGGGAGTCTCCCAGCCCGCTTTCACCACGTCTTTAAAACCACTACAGTGATCAATGATATTAAAGAATTTAAATGGTCTTGCAGCAGGTTTAGAAGCTGTGGGGATAACCAAAACAGAAGGCGCATGATCCGAGTTTCTATGCGGCATAAAAACAACATATGCACCAACAAAACGATCACAAAAATCGATATTACACATCACACGATCAATCTTTTTCAAAAGACCATCATTCCCTTTAGGTTTTTGGTTCCACATAAAATGAAGTCCCGACTTTTGCACATCAAAAACCTCAATTTCCTCAACGCACTCTCCAAACTCACGCATATAAATACCAACATTAGAAGATCCCTCCGATGAATCTTCCAAAAAAAGGGCAGCATTAAAATCCCCAAGAATACACCAAGGCCTATCCCTTACGTAAACCTTATGTCGACACAAATTATTTCAAAGAGAACGACGATGCGTGTACCTATTATGGGCATACACAATGGAACATAGAAACTCCTTGCGTTCAAACATTAACCAAACACGCAAATGGATGCATTTATCATCCATATTAATAATCACCACATCCACCTCATTATGATTCCATCCTACAATAATCCTAGTACCTTTTAAACAATAAGAGCCATTCGAAGACTAGTTCCAATGACGAAACACCAAATAACACAGCCTTTGAAGATTCGAATTCGAAGCATGAGACTCTAAAATAGAACAAAGAGATAAAGAATTTTCAGAAATAACCAAACGAACTTCAGATTGCATAAGGAGAAGTTCAAACCCCTTATGTTCTATGATGCTACATTAATCATGAGGACACATCAACAGAAGGAGTGCTTTCCCCTTTATCATTCATATTGGTAGTAGTTCTAGTAGCATTAGGACATTCCATGATAAGTTCCTTATTCGGTTCTGAATCACTTACGTTTACCGGTTGAGAGATCACATTCGTAGCCTCCCAATCAGAGTCACCCTATTTAAGAGAACTAAACGAATTCTTCAATTTAACCTCATTAACAACCTTCACATTAGGACCCTTTGTTAAATTTTCTACTGTTTTTTTGCCACCTGTTCCTCTAGCTTTATGCATATCCTTCTTGTCACAATCTAACATTTTCAGGTAGTGAATTATTTTCTCGTGTAATATTTTGAAACTTATTTTTGTGTTCGTTGATGAACTCACAATTTACGGATTTAAATTTGGGCTTACGTGCATAATTTAGCGTCCTTTACGACTAAACCGGAAACCTTAGGATTACGTATTTACGTATTTGAACTCCGTTTTTGATGAGACAACTTTTATTAGATTCGTTTTGTGCCGTTGATTCATAATTTATAAAAACATTTTTCGTAAAACGACCCGAGGGCACGAAAATCGAGGAAACTAGAATCGAGAAATACCCGTAAATTAGCGGGATGGGACAAAACAAGTTTTTCCCACCCCACTACTAGGGACGGCCAAAACTTGACACCACACAAGTGATGTGTCAAATTTTAAGCAACTACCTTACACATGTAAGCATAAGCTTAACATGTAAGCTACAACTCCCAACAAACTATCAAAACCACTAACCATACCATTTTCACTCACACACACATGCAAAACAACTCACAAACTCTCTCACCCTCCTCCCCATTGCCGTCCCATATCCATCATCAAACACCCCTTTTGATCAATTCAAGCCACAAATCTTATGTTATCTATTCATATCATGGAGAAACCTTGAAGCCTTGATTGATTGGTGATCATATTAACATCAAAGAAGGTGATTTTCTTGTGTCCTATGGCTAATTTCTCAACAAAAAATCTTGGTGGTTGATGATCTTGAAGATATATTTGGTGTTCATCAAGTTATTGTCATCCAAAAACAAGATATAATATTGGTTGGTAAAGAATATCATCCTTTTCATTTCTCTTATTATTTTTGTAAAGATCAAATGTATTTTCTTTCTTTGTATATTTTTATGATGAATATATGATGATAAAAATGTTGTGTGGGGATTAAGTGTGATAAATATGATTAAAGAGATAAAAAACCATAGGTAATAATGTTAAAATCATGCTTAATATGTTGGCTGTATAAAAACAGTAAGTAACCAAGTTATAAACTGATAAAATTGCATGGTGGAATCAATTTACAGTAAGTATTAGATGTCATACACATGTGAGAGTTGGCCATGCAATAGAATCATCAAAATGAGTGAGATATGATCAAAACAAAATTAGTATACCAATCTGAATAATCTGTTTGATAGGGACTGTTATGGATACTTAGATATGGATTGAGCAGTAGCTATAACTAACTTATTTGTAGCACATAATATGAAGTTTATGCCATCCAAAAATTAGCTTCTATCTACTTATAGAACTAAAGATATGATAAAAATGGTGAAGATGAAACTAAAAATCAGATTTTGTGAAATTAAAGTTTAATACTATTATATAAGCACTCAAAATAATATAGTATAAAACGTGAAATTAAAATCCACTAACTTATATATTTCATTTATACAAATATGTGTAAGGTTAAACAAATGGACATTTTATAAAAATGGTAGTTGAATAAGTTTTATAAGTTATCAAAATTATAAACATGATTTTTACGTCTTTTCGGCTATTACCGTAAAATTAACGTTTTTCGCCAATTAAAACTTAGACGATCGGACCCGTCAAATGTAAACTTTTTAAAAGTCATATACTGATATATAAGTACCTAATACAAGTAGAAACTGATAAAACCCGAACTATATAACATACGGACATTAACGAGCTAAGTTAGCATTATTGGACTATTAATCCAACTAAATGGGCTAAACACTTATAAATTTACTTTTTGGGCTTAACCCACTTGGGCCCAACATGTAAAGTATAATACTGATAATACAAGTATAAAATAGATTAATACAAGTTAATGGACTTATAATAGGCTTATTGGACCTAAAATATGTAAATAGGTAAAACTAGTAAACTAGTATAAAAGTTACCAATACACAAACACTAAAATGAGTAAATGAGAATGTATAAACCCACTTGATCATCATCATATGTATAAAATCATCATATGTATACTTGTTATTTTGATAAAGTCATTGGACAAAAGTCTAAGACCGATTATTATTTATATAGGTTTCCGTGACCGAAGCACGCCCGTAGCCGATAATCCATTTTTCATTATCAACGTGAGTTCATAGCCTCACACTCTTTTAAATGTTTTATAAAATGATTTGTAAACCCGCAAGGGAGATAACATGCTAGTTTTTGATAAAAATAGAACACAAGTAGTCCCGATGGTATGCTTAATGATATGGACCCGAATGATGCGATGACCCAATAAAAGAGATAAAAAGGATTATTAGTAGTTAGGTTATGTCACTCAAAGTCCCATTAGCATGAACTGTGAACTACAAGGATTTGGTAGACGCTTATGCATATGATATTACTATTTGGGGACGATCACCCTAGTTCACTCCTTGACGGTTGATCCCCGTTGTACCACATTGATTGGTAAGCGAATTTATGTATGAGAAGATTTACATAGCGTGATTTTTGTGACGACACGCTAACTTAGATGGGTAAATTGTTTGTCGGGTTCGCGGCCCGTTGTTGTGATAGTAAGGTAACAATGTCATGCGGCAAATAATAATCCAATACGATTTAATAATGATACGAATAACGATAATAATATTACCTATAATGGTAATATTGAGGCTACAGTCTCATGGACGGTTTAAGATGTATGCTTGATTTACATATTGCCTGACTAGCAATACGAGGACTTACTTCTGATATTATACTTGTGTTCTGATTTCAACGATTGTTTTATATAACGGGTTTACTAAACTCTATGAATTCACTCGGCATTCGCTTATATGATTTTTGCATGTTTTTATCTCAGGTGCTTGAAGGTAATCCAGTTGGAGATCGACTCTGATGGCCCACGTAATAATAAAAACTTTCATTCGATCTATGTTTTGTAAACTTAATGACCTGTATAACTTGGGACCTGTTGTACACTTAAAACTTTTTATCGAATGAATGTATGTTGAACCTTGTACAGCCATTTTTATGTATTGTCTATGATTGGAGTTATTGTGCTATTCCGTAACACTCTAAAAGACTCTTCCGCTGTACCGATACGAAATTTAAGAGTGTTACAGTTTGGTACTAGAGCTCTCGTTATAGAGAACAAAAGATTTTAAAAACCAAGGTTTTGAACAAAGCTTTTCAAAATCTTTTAACTATGAACATTTGAGAAAATATTTGAAAAATCTTTTGACTATAACGGTGCCAAAGATCTCCGACGTTACCAACAAGCCCTATTGAGAAGATATATATTTTGATATATATAATTTAATTTATATATATGTATATATCGTGATTTCAGTATGTAATTGTTTAATAAGTATGTTATCCTAATACGAGATATATATATATATAAATGCAGATTGTCATGATTGACCCTAATATTCCTGTAGAGAACCATGCTATTCCCGAACCTAATGTAGATGATGACCCTTATTTAGACTTAGTAGATTATGATATGGATGATGTTGAGGAGGAACCAATTGAGGATCCCGAGCCTGAGATAGGACTAGGAGATCAGATTGCCCCTCATGTTGATATGGTAGAGAATGAGATTGATAATGTTGATATTGAGAATGATGATGATGAGATTGGGATAGATAATTTAGATAATGAGGTTGATGACGAGGATGTCGAGGAGGATATAGGTATAGACGATGAGGTTGATGATGATGAGGAAGCTGAGCTTATTTACCCTTATAATGTTCCAGAGGGCGAGCCCTTACCCCCACCAGTTTATTTGTCTGATTCTGAGGTTGAGCTACCTAGAGATGAAATGTCTGAATCGTCTGAATCTAATTCTGAATCAGAGAAGGATGAGGATGATGATGCACCTGACGGTACTGATGGTATTGCTACTCGTAGACATGTGGTAGGAGAGTCGTCTAGGGTTCTAGAGGCTACTCATATTGATGGTCTTGCACCTTGTGCCTTGAGACGTGATTTAGATGCTTCCCGTGCTCAGAGTAGTATGACAGAGATTGGATTAGGTGTTGTTCAGACTCATGTTGCTTATTTAGATTCGAAGACTAAGGTTGGTGAGAAAGAGCGGGAATTGCTGAGTTTGGATTTGACTGATGTAGAGCGTGGGTTGAATGAGGCTTTTAGGAGGTTATCTGTGATAGAAAGTGGTGAGTTTGCTGCAATGAAGAAAAAGGTGAGTTCTACGGAGATTCAGTTGAATGTAGCTCGTGCGATGCGTGAGAAAGCTGAGAAGGAGTTGAATATGTTTGTGGGTTAGAATAGTAGATTTTATGCTGATATGGTTGAAAGAGGAGTGATCTGCAAGCGCCCAGCTGAAGATGTGTCTAGTGATCGTCCGACAAAGATACAGAAGACGATGGATGATGGACCATCTGGCGGTTCTCAGTAGACCAGTCTGTGTTTAGTAGTGACCTTTGTATCTTTTGTACCTTTGTAACTTTGACTGAACCGACTTGTTAGTAGTAGATCTGGCACGAATTTTGAGTATGTATAGTGCTAGAACTTTGATATGGGATGTAATTAAGACAATGCTTTTGTTTCAAATCCAATGAAATATGTATCTAGTCTTGAATTCCATATTGTGCCTTATTTGTGTCTTGATTATGAATTCAATCCATATTATATGAATCCCTTGTTGGGTGAATGCTTAATACTTTAAAATTGTGAAATTATAGAACTATGCCGCCCAAGAAAGTTGTGACTGAGGATGATGTACGTAGGATTATTACGGAGCAAGTTACCGCATCTATGACTGAATTTATGGCAAATGCTAGAAATGAAGTTGGCGGTAGTGGAGCTGGCGGTAGTGGAATTGGTGGTACTAATGTGAATGTGAATGCTAATAATGTGAATGCTAATGCTGGAGGAAATGTAGGAGGACTTGGAACTAATGCACCTGAAGTTGGTGGCTGTACTTATGTGATGTTCATGAAGTGTGAACCTCTACCTTTTAATGGAACTGAAGGTGCTGTAGGATTAAGCCAGTGGATTGAGAAGATTGATTCGGTGTTTCGGATTAGTAAGTGTAAGGAGGAAGATAAAGTGACTTTTGCTATGGCTACTCTTAAAGGTCGTGCGTTGACTTGGTGGAACGGGAGAATTTCTTTCATGGGTTTGATGCTGCTAATGCTACTCCTTGGGCTGAAATGAAGAAGTGGATGACTTTGGAGTTCTGTCCCCGTAGCGTGATCATTAGGCTAGAACAAGAGTTGATTCATCTGAGAATGAAAGGTGTGGACATTGAAAACTACACAAACCGATTCCATGAGTTGGCCTTGCTGTGTCCTCGATTGGTGGAACCCGAAGAGATCTAAATTGAGCAATATATTAAAGGGTTGACCAAGAATATCCGGGGGGACGTGACATCATCAAAACCACTGACCATTGATGATGTTGTTCGAATGGCTTACCAACTCATTGGACAGATAATTCAGGATAGGGAAGATTAAGCCCGTGTTGGTGAGAAAAGAAAGGGTGACGGTGATCGTATAGATAGAGGTGATAATAGGAAGAATTTCAATCGTTGTCAGAACCAGAGAAAGGGGAATGCAAATGCTCTTACCAACAACACACCGCGCAACCATGATAGATGTCCTAAGTGTGGCAACAAGAGGCATGCAGGCGACTGCTGGAAGTACCAAAATTGCGGAAAGCTTGGACACAAGGTTGAAAGGTGTAAAAAGGGAACCATTTGCTTCAACTGTAATGAAGAAGGTCATAGGAAATCGGATTGCCCTAAGTTGAAAGCGATTGTACCTAGAAGAAACCCCCAGGGTGGTGCTTATCAACTTGGAACAGTCGAGGTGAAGAAAGAGGATCCGAATGTCGTTGCTGGTACGTTTTTACTCAACAATCATTATGATGTTGCTTTATTTGATTTGGGTGCTGATAGGAGCTTTGCATCCACTAAATTTAGTGCCCTTATTGACATTGAACCTGTTGAGATAAATACCAGTTACGAGGTGGAATTGGCTGATTGTAAATTAGTGAAAACTAATAAGCTATTAGAAGGATGCTCTCTAAATCTCTTAAACTATTCCTTTCCGATTGATTTGATGTTGATAGAATTAGGTAGTTTTGATATTATTATTGGTATGGATTGGTTGTCGTTGAATAATGCTACTATTTTGTGTGGAGAAAAGAAGGTTAAGATTCCTCTTAAGAATAGGACGTCAGTAATTGATGGTAATCGAGGTGAATCCCGTTTGAAAATCGTTTCATGTATTAAAGTCCAAAAGTACATCAGGAACGGTTGCGAGTTATTCTTAGCTCAAGTGACGGGGAATGAATCTAGGGAGAAATGATTGGAAGATGTACTTATTATTTGTGAATTTCCTGAGGTATTTCCTAAAGATTTACCCGGACTTCCACCGATAAGGCCAGTTGAGTTTCAAATCTATTTAATTCCTTGTGTTGCACCGATGGCACGTGCGCCATACCGATTAGCCCCTTCTGAATTAAAGGAGTTATCTGAACAACTTAAGGAGTTGTCTGATAAAGGTTTTATTCGACCGAGCTCGTCGCCTTGGCGAGCTCCAGTCTCGTTCGTTAAGAAGAAGGATGGATCTTTCCGTATGTGTATTGATTATAGGGAACTGAATAAGTTGACGATTAAAAATCGATATCCTTTACCAAGGTTGATGATTTGTTTGATCAACTACAAGGATCTAGTGTGTATTCTAAGATAGATTTGCGGTCTGGATATCACCAACTTCCCGTCTGTGAAGAAGATATTCCTATAACTGCATTTAGAACTCGTTATGGACACTATGAATTTCAAGTAATGCCATTTGGGTTAACTAACGCACCTGCGATTTTCATGGATTTAATGAATCGAGTGTGCAAACCCTACTTGGATAAATTTGTGATTGTGTTTATTGACGATATTCTAATCTATTCTAAGAATGAAGATGAACATAGAGAACATTTAAGGATTATCTTGATTTTGTTAAAAGATGAAAGGTTGTATGCTAAGTTTTCGAAATGTGATTTTTGGTTAGATTCCGTGCAATTTCTTGGTCATGTGATTAACAAGGATGGAATTCATGTTGATCCTGCAAATGTTGAAGCCATTAAGAATTGGTCTGCACAGACAACGCCAACGGAAGTCTGACAGTTCTTAGGATTGGCTGGCTATTATAGGCGATTCATTAAATAATTTTCTTTAATAGCTAAACCCTTGACTAAGCTTACCCAGAAGAATAAACCTTTCGTTTGGGGAAGTGATGAAGATGGAGCATTTCAGATATTGAAGCAAAAATTATGTAGTGCACCAATTCTATCATTACCCGACGAAAGTGAAGATTTTGTAGTGTATTGTGATGCATTTCTTAGAGGCTATGGAGCTGTTTTGATGCAGCGAGAAAAAGTGATAGCTTATGCTTCTAGGCAATTAAGGAAGAATGAGGAGAATTATACTACTCATGATCTTGAGTTAGGAGCTGTAGTCTTGCTCTTAGGTTATGGAGACATTATATGTACGACACCAAGTGTACGGTATTCACCAATCACAAAAGCCTACAGTATATTCTCGATCAGAAGGAATTGAACATGAGGCAACGAAGATGGATAGAGTTGTTAAGTGATTATGATTGTGATATAAAATATCACCCAGGAAAAGCCAATGTTGTTGTCGATGCATTAAGCAAAAAAGATAGCGAGCCTATCAGGGTACGTTCTCTAGTCTTGACCGTGCACAATAATTTGCCTGAGCAAATTAGAAATGCGCAAATGGAAGCTTGTAAAGAAGAAAATTTTGTTAATGAAGGGTTCCGAGGAGAAGGAGATCCTTTAGAGGTTAGAGCTGATGAAGTGAAATGCTTAAAAGGTCGTATGTGGATACCTAGGTTTGGAGGCTTAAGAGATTTGATTATGTTAGAATCCCATAAATCTAAGTATTCCATTCATCCGGGATCTGATAAGATGTATCATGATTTGAAGAAGTTGTACTGGTGGCCGAATATGAAATCATCTGATATTGCTATGTATGTTCTTCAATGCTTGACTTGTGCTAGAGTCAAAGCTGAACATCAAAAGCCATCAGGAATACTTCAACAGCCAAAGATTCCTGAATGGAAGTGGGAGCGAATTATGATGGACTTTATCACCAAGTTGCCTAGAAAATCATATAGAAATAACTCGATTTGGGTCATTGTCGACAGACTGACCAAATCAGCACACTTCATTCCGGTTAAAGAGCAATTCTCACTAGAGAAGTTGACTCGTATTTATCTTGAGAATGTTGTATGAAAGCATGGAGTGCCTGTATCGATCATTTCAGATCGAGATCCTAGATTCGCATCGAATTTTTGGAAATCTCTCCAAAGATCTTTGGGAACGAATCTTGACATGAGCACTGCTTATCACCCCTAGACTGATGGGCAGAGTGAAAGAACGATACAAACACTAGAAGATATGTTGAGAGCTTGTGTGATAGATTTTGGTAAGAATTGGTATAAACATTTGCCGTTAGCAGAGTTTTTGTATAACAATAGTTACCATTCTAGTATTGAGGCTGCACCGTTTGAAGCTTTGTATGGTAGGAAGTGTAGATCTCCTATATGTTGGAGTGAAGTTGGGGATACCCAGCTCACGGGACCGGAATTGATCCGGGAGACTACGGAGATGATAGTTCAGATTAAGAATAGGTTGTTGACTGCCCATAGTAGACAGAAAAGTTACGCGGATGTGCGGCAGAAGCCAATGGAGTTTAAAGTGGGTGACCGAGTAATGTTGAAATTATCGCCATGGAAAGGCGTTATAAGATTAGGGTAGGTCAGGTGGCTTACAAACTAGAGTTACCCCCAGAACTTCATGGTGTTCACAACACATTCCATGTAACTAATCTGAAGAAATGTCTAGCAGTGAGTGATGAGAAAATTTCGTTGGGTAAGGTTCGAATAGATGGGAAGTTGCATTTTATCGAAGAACCCGTAGAGGTTATAGATCATGAGGTAAAGCAACTGAAACAAAGTTGGATACCTATTGTCAAGATCTGATGGAATTCAAAGCATACCGGAATTTACTTGGGAACGAGAGGATGAAATGTGGAAGAAATATCCGCACCTCTTTGATTTCATTAAGAAACGAACATCAAAATGAAATGGATCACGAGGACGTTGATCCCTTTTAGGAGGAAAAGTTGTGACAATCAAACATTTTCAGGTAGTGAATTATTTTTTCGTATAATATTTTAAAACTTATTTTTGTGTTGGTTTATGAACTCACAATTTACGGATTTAAATTTGGGCTTACGTGCATAATTTAGCGTCCTTTACGACTAAACCGGAAACCTTAGGATTACGTATTTACGTTTTTGAACTCCGTTTTTGATGAGACAATTTTTATTAGATTCTTTTTGTGTCGTTGATTCATAATTTATAAAAACGTTTTTCGTAAAACGACCCGAGGGCACGCAAATCGAGGAAACTAGATTCGAGGAATACCCGTAAATTAGCGGGATGGGACAAAACAAGTTTATCCCACCCCACTACTAAGGGACGGCCAAAACTTGACACCACACAAGTGATGTGTCAAAGTTTAAGCAACTAGCTTACACTTGTAAGATAAGCTTAACATGTAAGCTACAACTCCCACCAAACTATCAAAACCACTAACAATACCATTTGCACTCACACACACATGCAAAACAACTCACAAACTCTCACACCCTCCTCCCTATTTACGTCCCATATCCACCATCAAACACCCCTTTTGATCAATTCAAGCCACAAATCTTATGTTATCTATTCATATCATGGAGAAACCTTGAAGTCTTGATTGATTGGTGATCGTATTAACATCAAAGAAGGTGATTTGCTTGTGTCCTAGGGCTAATTTTTCAACAAAAAATCTTGGTGGTTGATGATCTTGAAGATATATTTGGTGTTCATCAAGTTATTGTCATCCAAAAACAAGATATAATCTTGGTTGGTAAAGAAGATCATCCTTTCCATTTCTCTTGTTATTTTTGTAAAGATCAAATGTATTTTCTTTCTTATTGTATATGTATATGATGAATATATGATGATAAAAATGTTGTGTGGGGATTAAGTGTTGATAAATATGATTAAAGAGATGAAAAACCATAGGTAATAATGTTAAAATCATGCTTAAAATGTGGGCTATATAAAAACAGTAAGTAACCAGATTATAAACTGATAAAATTGCATGGTGGAATCAATTTACAGTAAGTATTAGATGTCATACACATGTGAGAGTTGGCCATGCAATGGAATCATCAAAATGAGTGATATATGATCAAAACAAAATTAGTATACCAATCTGAATAGTCTGTTTTGTAGCGACTGTTAAGGATACTTAGACATGGATTGAGCAGTATCTAAATGTAACTTATTTGTAGAACATAATATGAAGTTTATGCCATCCAAAAATGAGCTTCTATCTCCTTATAGAACTCAAGATATGATAAAAATGGTGAACATGAAACTAAAAATCAGATTTGATGAAATTAAAGTTTAATACTATTATATAAGCACTCAAAATAATATAGTATAAAATGTGAAATTAAAACCCAATAACTTATATATTTCATTTATAAATATGTATAAGGTCAAAACAAATGGACATCTCATAAAAATGGTAGTTGAATAAGTTTTATAAGTTATAAAAATTATAAACATGATTTTTACGTCTTTTCGGCTATTACCGTAAAATTAACGTTTTTCGCCAATTAAAACTTAGACGATCGGACCCGTCTAATGTAAACTTTTTAAAAGTCATATACTGTTATATAAGTACCTAATACAAGTAAAAACCGATAAAACCCGAACTATATAACATACGGACATTAACGAGCTAAGTTAGCATTATTGGACTATTAATCCAACTAAATAGGCTAAACACTTATAAATTTACTTATTGGGCTTAACCCACTTGGGCCCAACATGTAAAGTATAATACTGATAATACAAGTATAAAATAGATTAATACAATTTAATGGATTTATAATAGGCTTATTGGACCTAAAACATGTAAATAGGTAAAACTAGTAAACTAGTATAAAAGTTACCAATACATAAACACTAAAATGAGTAAATGAGAATGTATAAACCCACTTGATCATCATCATATGTATAAAATCATCATATTTATACTTGTTATTTTGATATATTCATTAGACAAAAGTCTAAGACCGATTATTATTTATATAGGTTTCCATGACCGAAGCACGCCCGTAGCCGATAATCCGCCTTTCATTATCAACGTGAGTTCATAGCCTCACACTCTTTTAAATGTTTTATAAAATGATTTGTAAACCTGGGAGGGAGATAACATGCTAGTTTTTGATAAAAATAGAACACAAGTAGTCCCAATGGTATGCTTAAATATATGGACCCGAATGATGCGATGACCCAATAAAAGAGATAAAAAGGATTATTAGTAGTTAGGTTATGTCACTCAAAGTCCCATTAGCATGAATTGTGAACTACCGGGATTTGGTAGACGCTTATGCATATGATAGTACTATTTGGGGACGATCACCCCAGTTCGCGCCTTGACGGTTGATCTCCGTCGTACCACATTGATTGGTAAGCGAATTTATATATGAGAAGATTTATAGAGCTTGATTTTTGTGACGACACGCTAACTTAGATGGGAAAATTGTTTGTCGAGTTCGCGGCCCGTTGTTGTGATAGTAAGGTAACAATGTCATGCGGCTAATAATAATCCAATACGATATAATAATGATACGAATAACGATAATAATATTACCTATAATGGTAATATTAAGGCTACGGTCTTATGGACGGTTTAAGATGTATGCTTGATTTACATATTGCCTGACTAGCAATACGAGGACTTACTCCTGATATTATATTTGTGTTCTGATTTCAACGATTGTTTTATATAACGGTTTTACTAAACTCTATGAATTCACTCGGCATTCGCTGATATGATTTTTGCATGTTTTTATCTCAGGTGCTTGAAGGTAATCCGGATGGAGATCGACTCTGATGGCCCACATAATAATAAAAATGTTCATTCGATCTATGTTTTGTAAATTTAATGACCTGTATAATTTGGGACCTGTTGTACACTTAAAACTTTTTATCAAATGAATGTATGTTGAACCTTGTACAACCATTTTTATGTGTTGTCTATGATTGGAGTTATTGTGCTATTCCGTAACTCTAAAAGACTCTTCCGCTGTACCGATACGAAAGTTGAGAGTGTTACACTTCTGCCCCTCCCCTTAGAGGACTCACCTTTTTCATTTTTGCGGTAATAAAAATTTAGGGATGGTTTAGTGAGTATCACCCCTTGAATCTGAGTTATCTGGCTATTTTGCGTCCCTTTATTCTTCTTATTCTTGACCACAGTAAACCTCTTATCAGAAACAGTAGCCACAACCGGAGTAGCCTTCTTAGGCAACTTAGGGCATTCATTACTCACGTGATCAAATATCATGCAAGTGGAGCACCTAGGAGGCGTCCACTCGTATTCAACCTCAATAGTTGCCAACGAGTGTCCCATATCTTTACCTTTAGGAATTGTAATCACAAGGCTTTTCATAAGCTCCTTATCCGTAGATACTTTCACAAGAGCTCTAGCATATGTGCTTCATCCCCATGAGTTTAAACACATATTACTAGTATACGAATCCAACATAATCGTCTTACCAATTTGTGTTGTGATGAGGCAAAGACCAACTTCCGAATACGATACAATAGGAACATGGTGTAGCTTAACCCAAACTGGAGGACTTCGAATCTGATCCTTCTTTAGGTCCGTATTTGCAGTCCAAACATTTAACATTAGAGGAACAAAACGAATCAACCACGGACCATCTTCAAATACTGCTTCCATTCCTTCCTTCGTATCAAACTGAAAAAGGAAAAAGTCATGTTATTGAACCCATTTCAAACCATACTTCGCCCAAGTATTCTTAACGTAATTCTCCACCAAAGGAAAAGCAAGCCTCTGCCAATAAAATACCCATAGTGAGTATTTTGGAATCTTGACTTGATCTATTCAATAGCATCCAGAGGTAGAGATGTAAGTGCACCCTCTACAGCCTCATCAGACCGTAACTCCGTGATTTTAACCAACTTTTTTTACGTCTTCTTACTTAGTACGGAAGCAAACATGTTACCACTGTGAACGGGTAGGTGTCACCGTTGTAACATTATTCTTGTCCCCATTAAGATCAACTATAGACGTGGTCGATTCAACCATATCACAGAAGCTAACCTGGCGTGATTCCATCTTCATTGGTTTCCCATCTTTCCCAAGGATTTTCCCATCAATGTTCTTTAGCCAATCAAACAAACTGCTCTTAAGAGTATGACCTTGAGAATCCTTGACAGGTTGCTCCGAATTCATCTCTCAAAACACACTAAAACAGCGAAAACAATTGTAACCCTGAAACCCTTACGAACTAGGATTTATAACACCTCCAAACAAGCCCTAATCTGCCTCCATAATGGAGACCACAATAAAATACTAATAAATCAATGAGGACCTAGAAACCAACAGCCTCCAAAACCCTAATCTATCAACGATCAGCAAACCCTAGAAGACACCAATGATGAAACCCTAATGCCACGTCAAATTAAATAGCAGATAATTATCAAAAACATAAACAACAACAGCCACATGAGCCAACTGATCACAGAGGAAATAGGGACGATCAGATCGAAGCCTGTCCCTTATCACAAGCTGGTTGATGAGACGATGCAATTCTCTAAGAGAGAAAACTATCACTCTGAAGAGCCAATTGATCATAAGAATATAGGGACGAACGAATCTAAGCCTATACCCTATCACAAATTCATTAATGGAAAATGAAAAGATTTCTTAAAGATAATCAGGCTCTATTCAATGATTGGTGAAGAATCAAGGTTAATCAAAGATGCTGGATTAGAGAAGATTGAAGATCGCCCGTAGATGAGAGAAATTAGGGTTTTTTATCCGTTCAAAAAATATCCCTTGCTCTACTGGTTATGTCGTTTGTATTTGGACTCACAGACCCGAGTTCGAATCATGCGATTGACTAATTTTTTATAATTAAATTTCCCATTTTCATGCTTAGGTTATTTCCATTATGCTAACAAAAATTAAAAAAACGAAACATTGATAACAGAAAATAAAAATAATTATATAATACGAAAATTCGATAAATATTAAATAATAAAATTAGTAAAAAATTTAGCGATGACATGGAATATAGGGATGATTATGTGACATTCCTCTCTTGTTATATATATATATATATATATATATATATATATATATATATATATATATATATATATATATATATATATATATATATATATATATATATATATATATACTAGCCTTTAGACCCGTCCAGTGGACGGGCTAGCTTTAAGTATATATTTTTTTAATAAAAATTGAAGTTATGTGTGTTTGTATTGGAAGTTTAGTATATGTTTTGTTAGTTATGACATTAACATTTTAATAATATAGCATAAAATTGACAAATATAACGTAGTTTAAGATATTTTATTTTATTAAGAATATTATGAGTTAATTGAATTTGCATACGTTAACGTTATGAATAAGTCTGTTACATTAAATTTTTTAAAATTTTAATAATATTGTATAAATATTTTATGTAATTTTAAATTTTATAAGGTAATAAATTTTGTATATGTAAAATGTTATGAATAACTTTTTTACATTAATTTTTTTTGAAATTAATATTATTGTTAAGTTTTTTTTGTTAGCAAAGACATTATAGTTAAATATTTTTTAGAAATGATTTTGTTTTGTATGTTTTGTGGTAAAGTGTATTCTAGCAAAATTAAGACCAAAAACCTCATTCCTAGTATTATTTTTTGGCACGTGTATAATATAGCAACAATATATATCCCAGTCCAAAACTTGACAGTCCGATTTTTGAAAAATATTTTCATTTTAGTAAGTTAAAATATTGTGATTCATTTGTAATTCCTATTTTTTTTGAAGCATTTTATGGAAACCCTTTAATGAATTACATGTATCATTTTTATATAATTGTATATTTAAGGCATCATTTGTAATTCCTATTTTCTTTTTGAAACATTTTATGGAAACCTTTTAATGAATTACATGTGTGACTTTATATATAATTTTTCTATTTAATGCATTGTTTCACCATCCTTCCATATATATTTTTATAGAATTTTTTATTTAAGACATCATTTGTAATTCTTATTTTCTTTTTGAAGCACTTTATGGAAACCAATTAATGAATTACATGTGTCATTTTTATGTAATTTTGTATTTAAGGCATCATTTGTAATTCCTATTTTCTTTTTGAAACATTTTATGGAAACCTTGTATTGAATTACATGTGTCATTTGTATATATTTTTTGTATTTAATGCATTGTTTCACAATCCTTCCTTATATATTTTTATAGAATTTTGTATTTAAGGCATCATTTTTAATTCCTATTTTTTATGAAGCATTTTATGGAAACCCTTTAATGAATTACATATGTCATTTTTATAGAATTTTGTATTTAAGGCGTTGTTTCACCATCCTTACCCTCTAATAAGTTACATGTGTCATTTTTATATAATTTTGTATTTAAGGCATCATTTGTAATTCCTATTTTCTTTTTGAAGCATTTTATGGAAACCTTTTAATGAATTACATGTGTCATTTGTATATAATTTTTATATTTAATGCATTGTTTCACCATCCTTCCATATATATTTTAATAGAATTTTGTATTTAAGGCATCATTTGTAATTCCTATTTTCTTTTTGAAGCATTTTATGGAAACCCTTTAATGAATTACAAGTGTCATTTTTAGAATTTTGTATTTAAGGCATCATTTGTAAATTTAAGGCATCATTTGTAATTCCTATTTTCTTTTTGAAGCATTTTATGAAAACCCTTTAATTAATTACATATGTCATTTTTATAGAATTTAGTATTTAAGGCATTGTTTCACCATCCTTCCTTATATATTTTTATAGAATTTTGTATTTAAGGCATCATTTGTAATTTCTATTCTCTTTTTGAAGCATTTTATGGAAATCCTTTAATGAATTACATATGTCATTTTTATAGAATTTTGTATTTAAGGCATTGGTTCACCATCCTTCTTATATAAGGGTTTCTGATTCATATATATATATGTTGGTCCACGAATCTTGTGCACATAATGAATATGTGAAGAACAATGAAGAACATTTGCACAATTAAACCAATTGACTAACTAATAACACAAGCTTGTACTTTTCATCGTATGTATATCTTATTAATAATGAATCAACAAATATACATGACTTGCCCGGTTGTTTGAGGAACAACAACCGGGCGATGAATGACAAACTAAACTCCCATGTTCATAGCTAGCTAAGCATATGCAACAATGGGAGGATGAAACCCTAAACCACTAAAGTATTACATGTTTGTTTCTATGGGTAGGAATCATTAACTATTCTATTACAAGGACCACATATATATAGTGGGAGTGTGAAGCTTCCTTGAGAAGCTTTACTAAAGTACAAGTAACCACCTTGTACTTTGTTGTCTTCATCTTTTGCACCTTTGACAAAGTAAGCCTTCCTCTTGAACCTTTGTCTTCATTGCTAATAAGACATGTGCCCACTAATACATAAGACACTTCTTCAGGTCTTCTTAACATCTTCAGGTCTTGTAATCAGTAATAGTCTTGAGGAGTTAGTAAGCTATTATGTCATCACTTACTAACTCCATCATCCTTGATTCTTTGCACACTTACTGAGATCCGCCTTAGCAAATGACGAGTCTATCTCGTAGACTCTAAAGAACTCTAAAGAATGACACACTGAACTTATAACATACGTAAGTTCAGTGACTAACACTACTTAGGATACTTTACATCCAAATCCTGTGCAAGGGACAAATCAGGCACTAAATTGACCCAACAATCTCCCCCTATTTGGATAGAAAAGTAGCCTAAGTTAAATAGCAGTAAGTGAGCATAAAGGCTTCTTCTTACCTGCTATGTTACAACAATGAATACCAAGAATAACTAGCTTTACTAGTTCAAGTCATCCGCTAACTTGTATCGTCTTGTACCTGTTGTAGTTGTTACTGAACTGCAATGTCTGATCTTGTACTTGAGAAACACTTGAACCCATTCCCTGATGCTTATATAGAACTCATAAAGGTAACTTCACTTTAGGTCATCAGTGAAGTATATTATATGCTTTGCCATAAAGACCATATGCTTCACCCTAGCATATATTAAAGTAGCATATTATATCAATGTAGATCACGAGTTCATTTACCTTCAATCAGAGAAGTGTGGTCAATGGTTGACGCAGCAACCATAAAAGATCAGACAATGCAACTTGTTCAGCAACCCATCTTCAGTGACTTTGCTCAATCAGCCAAATGTAAATATTCTAAGTCCCTGAAGGTTATGTGTTGTGTATGATAGTATGTATGTAGCTTGAGTAAACTTGGTGTTTCTTCACATAAACACAAGTTTACCTCTATCCTCGCTTCTCTCCCCCTCAAAATTTGCTAGGGAACCAAGCAAGTTTTGACCGGCTACATACTAGTACACAAGCATAGCGTGACGCTTTCAGGCACGTTCATCCAAACATCAGGGAAGTAAGGATGAACGTGAGGGGGAGAAGAATGCTACACTCAGCCTTGCATCTGCTGAACAAGGCTCATCTTCAGCCAATCCCTCAACAACACCTGTTCCTCTACAAGTCATCACACCAGTTATAGTACATGATGATGAGGATGAAACCCTAAACCACTAAAGTATTACATGTTTGTTTCTATGGGTAGGAATCATTAACTATTCTATTACAAGGACCACATATATATAGTGGGAGTGTGAAGCTTCCTTGAGAAGCTTTACTAAAGTACAAGTAACCACCTTGTACTTTGTTGTCTTCATCTTTTGCACCTTTGACAAAGTAAGCCTTCCTCTTGAACCTTTGTCTTAATTGCTAATAAGACATGTGCCCACTAATACATAAGACACTTCTTCAGGTCTTCTTAACATCTTCAGGTCTTGTAATCAGTAATAGTCTTGAGGAGTTAGTAAGCTATTATGTCATCACTTACTAACTCCATCATCCTTGATTCTTTGCACACTTACTGAGATCCGCCTCAACAAATGACGAGTCTATCTCGTAGACTCTAAAGAACTCTAAAGAATGACACACTGAACTTATAACATACGTAAGTTCAGTGACTAACACTACTTAGGATACTTTACATCCAAATCCTATGCAAGGGACAAATCAGGCACTGAATTGACCTAACAATCTCCCCCTATTTGGATAGAAAAGTAGCCTAAGTTAAATAGCAGTAAGTGAGCATAAAGGCTTCTTCTTACCTGCTATGTTACAACAATGAATACCAAGAATAACTAGCTTTACTAGTTCAAGTCATCCGCTAACTTGTATCGTCTTGTACCTGTTGTAGTTGTTACTGAACTGCAATGTCTGATCTTGTACTTGAGAAACACTTGAACCCATTCCCTGATGCTTATATAGAACTCATAAAGGTAACTTCACTTTAGTTCATCAGTGAAGTATATTATATGCTTTGCCATAAAGACCATATGCTTCACCCTAGCATATATTAAAGTAGCATATTATATCAATGTAGATCACGAGTTCATTTACCTTCAATCAGAGAAGTGTGGTCAATGGTTGACGTAGCAACCATAAAAGATCAGACAATGCAACTTGTTCAGCAACCCATCTTCAGTGACTTTGCTCAATCAGCCAAATGTAAATATTCTAAGTCCCTGAAGGTTATGTGTTGTGTATGATAGTATGTATGTAGCTTGAGTAAACTTGGTGTTTCTTCACATAAACACAAGTTTACCTCTATCCTCGCTTCTCTCCCCCTCAAAATTTGCTAGGGAACCAAGCAAGTTTTGACCGGCTACATACTAGCACACAAGCATAGCGTGATGGTCTTCATCTCGCCTGAAATACAACTCCCCCTGAATTTCATCTCCTATCAACCACCTGATGTTATCAAACCCCTGTATAATAAATGTTTCATCAAACCCCTGTAACACAGCCTGGTCTCTCAAAAACTCTATGGTTGTGGTTACAGCAGGGTAGGGGAGGGTGACAACTGCTGGGGTGGGGAGGGGGGGATGTGAACATATCTTCTTTCTTTGTCTTGGTGTGAGAAAAAAAATCCTGAGTGACCAAGTCCTTCAACAGCTGAAGGCTCTGAAGATAGCATGTTGTTCAGCTGGTCATCTTGCCAGCGAATACCTGTTAAACTGAATATTTTTTTTTTTGGTTTGTGTGTTTTGTGTATGGTTTGGGTGGGTATATCACAGTTGCATGTGGATCACAGCGGCATCAATATCACAGCGGTGTGTATATCCGTGGTTCTCTCCCCCTCAAAATATGCAGCTTTAGCAGCATCTTTTGACAGGGGTTCGCTGTTGACAGGGTTTTATATCAGCGAAGAGTTTTGGCTGTGATTATGAGAAATGACTGATGTAGGTTCAGAGACTGGCTGAATGACAGGGGTCCAGAATCTGCTGAAGGGTCCAGAGAAGAGGGACAGGGATCGCTGGTTCATAGTTCAGCTGGCTGTTTGACAGGGATCGCTGACATGGGGGTTCAGCTACCTCTGGGGGTTCAGCTACCTCTGGGGGTTCAGCTACCTCTGGGGGTTCAGCTACCTTGGGGGTTCAGCTACCCTGGGGGTTCAGCTACCTTGGGGGTTCAGCTACCCTGGGGGTTCAGCTACCCTGGGGGTTCAGCTACCCTGGGGGTTCAGCTAATTTAAAGGACCAAAGTTCAGGTCTGTTGACAAGTTCAGCGATTTGGTGACTTGTTCAGACGCAAGAGTTCAGCAGGGGTCGCTGGTAAAGGTTCAGAGACAGGCGCCAGCTTCAGTGACTGGTCCAACTTCAGCTGATGTAGGCCCATTGATATCAACACCCATTTATCATTCCTCAGCTGTTAAAAATGTTTTGTTTATCAGCCCGTTCAACCAATCTTTATATCCGTCTAAAGAACCACCTCTTTCTAGTTCATCTTTCACCTGTTTTGTACACTGTGGTACACTCAGAAACATGAAAGAGGTGTCATGGGAATCGCTGGTCAGACCATCAGTGGGCTGACATAAGTGACCAGTTTAACACCCGAGTTTGCTATAAGCGCATGATCGATCCTAGCCTATGCTGACTTTAGTTCTCCCAACAACCCTCTGACATTCGACACCCTCGACAATATTAACACCGTTCTTTTTTTTTTTTTTTTTTTTTTGACAGCTTCCCTGCGACTCCCCAGCTGATCATTTATCAGCCTTTTCAACATACCCAGCTGATCATTTATCATCCATTACGGACCAATCCAAATCCCTGCTACTTCTTTGCAAGCCTGAAACCATTCTATCAAATCATGACACATTCCATCCATTGAATTGTTTTCTAAAAACACACCACAAATCCAAACGACTTGAACCATTGATTTCCATATGAACACTCAAATCAATATTCGACATCAGTTTACACCCTTTACACCAATGAATCAGTCAAATCTTTATTCATCTTCGTCGCCTATGGCTGACATGGGTTTTACATCGATAAGGAGAAAACCATGAAATCATTTAACACCTAAGAAATCGAATCTTCATTTGAGACAATTTATATCTTTGGCCACAAGATATAAATTCAACCTTTCTTTTCATTTATTTCTGGGTATGATTTCGATTGGATATGAATTTCTTGACAGTTTCAAGGTTTTGGTTAACGGTGAAATGAGTGATTTTTTATTTGGATATGATTTTTTTGTTGAATATGGTATGAATTTGTGGATCGATGGTTTTGATTTTGAAATGAATGATTTGGAGTGGGACGTGATCTTGACGGAGCTTTTGATGTACGAAGTACTTTTTTTTTAAATGGTGGGATTTGTAAATGGATAAGGTAATGAGAGGTGTTCATGAAACACGATGATGATGATGGATTATATTTGGATTTTTTATAATGATGGGGTTATTTTATTTTGGAGATATGAAGAATAGAAAGATACGGTGAGGGTAGGTAGGTGATAATAATGAGTGACGGTGGTGGGATTTTGTTAATGAGGATAAGGTTTGAGTGGGTATTAAATTAACATTAGTCAAAATATCAGTGTTTTCTCCTCCTCAACAAACTGCTACTGCTATAGCAGTTTTTGACCATACTGATGATTTTGACTACGCAAAAAAAAACATGTTATTAGCAGGCATTTTTTTTTTTGAACGGATCTGGATAAAAATTAATCCAACCCGCTCTGATACCAATTGTTGGTCTACGAATCTTGTGCACATAATGAATCTGTGAAGAACAATGAAGAACATTTGCACAATTAAACCAATTGACTAACTAATAACACAAGCTTGTACTTTTCATCGTATGTATATCTTATTAATAATGAATCAACAAATATACATGACTTGCCCGGTTGTTTGCGGAACAACAACCGGGCGATGAATGACAAACTAAACTCCCATGTTCATAGCTAGCTAAGCATATGCAACAATGGGAGGATGAAACCCTAAACCACTAAAGTATTACATGTTTGTTTCTATGGGTAGGAATCATTAACTATTCTATTACAAGAACCACATATATATAGTGGGAGTGTGAAGCTTCCTTGAGAAGCTTTACTAAAGTACAAGTAACCACCTTGTACTTTGTTGTCTTCATCTTTTGCACCTTTGACAAAGTAAGCCTTCCTCTTGAACCTTTGTCTTCATTGCTAATAAGACATGTGCCCACTAATACATAAGACACTTCTTCAGGTCTTCTTAACATCTTCAGGTCTTGTAATCAGTAATAGTCTTGAGGAGTTAGTAAGCTATTATGTCATCACTTACTAACTCCATCATCCTTGATTCTTTGCACACTTACTGAGATCCGCCTCAGCAAATGACGAGTCTATCTCGTAGACTCTAAAGAACTCTAAAGAATGACACACTGAACTTATAACATACGTAAGTTCAGTGACTAACACTACTTAGGATACTTTACATCCAAATCCTGTGCAAGGGACAAATCAGGCACTGAATTGACCCAACAATATATATATATATATATATATATATATATATATATATATATATATATATATATATATATATATATATATATATATATATATATATATATATATATATATATATATATATATATATATATATATATATATATATATATATATATATATATATATATTGTGACAATCCGTCAATTTGTGGTCGTTATTTTATTCTCAAGTATTACTTATAATCATTATTTTATTGTTAGTTTATGAACTCATTCACTTTTGGGAAGAAATTAGGGTTTATGTCTTAAATTAGCATCGTCTACGTCTAAACCGAAAATCTCTACGTTACGTGTTCACGTTTACGTACTCCGTTTTTGTGACAGGCTGACATTTCAGGTAGTAAATTTGTTCTCGTATATTATTTTTGAAATTTTTTTTATATGTTGGTACATGAACTCACATATTTACGGGATGAAATTATGGTTTGCGTGTATAATTTTACGTCTTTTACGTTTAAATCGGGAACCCTAGGTTTACGTATTTACGCTTTTGTGCTCTGTTTTTGATGAGACAATTTTTATTAGAATCGTTTTGTGCCGTAGTTTCATATTTTGTAAAAACATTTTTCGTAAATCAACAAGAGGGCACGTAAATCGAGGAAACTAGAATCGATGAGTACCCGTAAAATAATAGAGGTAAGACAAGTATTACACTTGTCCCACCCCCAAACATGTGGTGGCAATAATACGCTCACAAGAGCCTTGGTGTCAAAATCTCACTAAACCATGATACACTTGTCTCATGAGTTAGATAAATACAAAAACCAAACATCTCATACACACAACTCACTCTTGCATGTGTTGACTAGAAAATTTTCTCAATCTCTCCCTCTCCCTCATTGTTGTCGTCCACCACCACCCTCCTATCACCATTTTCATCAGGTAACCTACAACATTAAACTATAATCAACTTATGATGATAACTACATAAAAGGAGGATTATTGGAGGCGATTACAACTTGTGAAAGGAGGTTTCTAAGGATTTATTTGGCTGAATTCTCAAGTGAAGTTCATATACTTGAAGATCACTAAAATTTGTCTTGAAAAGATTAAGATTTGGGTACAAGATCAAGCCTTGTTCATCCAAAAACTCATCATTTACATCACTTTGGTTGGTATAAAGATTGTTTTCTTTCTATCATCCTATTCCTTTTGTAAATGTACTTGTCTATTTATTTCCAAATGTATATATAAGAGATCTATGAATGATGATCAAGTGATTGCATGGGGATTTTATGTCATCAGATTAAGTTGATGAGGCTAAATCTACAAGTAAAAGATGTTAAAATCATCACTAGATAAGTAAGCTGTTAAAAACAGTAAGTTTCAACTTTTTTAGTTGATCAAATGGGTTAGATTATTTGTTATAATGATAGATAAATGATTTTTACATAAGTGGTGAACTGGCCACACAATGGAATGTTAAAAATGAGCAAGATATGACCAAAACACGTTTGAGGTACTAATCTGACTGATCTGTTTTGGACGAAATATTGCTGATATTTTAGAGGCTGTTTGAGAAGAAGCCATAAAAGAGTTATTTGTAGATCATATCATATAGTTTCTACAGTAAAAATTTGGGGTTCTAACTCCTTGTAGAACTCAAGATATGATAAAAATGGTGAACTTGACTTTTGACATCAGATTTCACTCCAAAGTATATAATATTAAAAGGCCACTTGAAGTAAATTAATATATAAAATAAGTATATTAAAGTAATTAATTGATAAGTAACTACTATAAAATATGTTTATATACTATTATAAATAAGTATCACATTTTATAAAAATAAAACTCAAATGGTTTTCTAACTACAAACTTACATATGATTTATACGTCTTTTCGGCTAAAACCGAAAGGATGACATTTTCGCAAAATAAAAGTTAGATGGTCAGAACCGTCTAATGTAACATTTTTATAGAAAATATACTGATATGGAAACACATTTAACAAGTAAAAACCGATAAAACCGAGCTTTGTAACATATGGACCCATAATGAATCAAAATTTGCCTTGTTGGACCACTAGGCCCAACTAGTTTGGTTTAGCACTATTGGATTTGCTCATGGGCTCAACCCACTTGGGCCCAACATATGAGTATTGGCCTGGTCCTAAATGAATATATATGGGCAAAAACTAGTATAATAAGCCTAAGTTAACTACATACTTAACAACTAATAATGTTGTATAAGGTAAAACCCCACTTGATCATCATGTTATGGCATTATTACATATACATAACAACTTTTTATAAATATTATTCGACATAGTCTAAGATCGAGTATTATTTGTTTAGGTTTCCCGTGATCGAGGCACGTACCGTACATCCTAATTGCCGATAACCCGCCTTTCCCAACCAACGTGAGTTCAGAGCCTCGCACTCTTTTAAATGTTTTATGAAATGTTTTATAAACCTGCGAGGGAGATAACATGCTAGTTTTAATAAAAATAGAACACAAGTGGTCCTGACTGTATGCTTATTGATAAGGACCCGATTGATTAGATGACCCAATGAATGATTGAAATGGATTATTATTAGTTAGATTATGTCACTATAAGTCCCATTAGCATGAATTGTGAACTACCGGGAGTAGGTAGACGCTTATGCATATAATAATACTATTTGGGGAAGATCACCCCAGTTCGCGTCTTGACGGCTGATCCCCGTTGTGTCACATTGATTGGAAAGCGAATTTATATATGAGAGGGATATAATAAGTGTGATTTTTTTGACGACACGCTGTTTAAAATGGCCAAATGAGTTTCGGGCTAGATACCTGATATATATAATAGAAAGGTAACAATGTCATACGGATTATAATAATCCGATAATAATTATGATAATGGCAACACTGAGGCTCCGGTCTCAGGAATAGTATATGATATATGATTTGAATTATAATATATTGCCTGACTAGCAATATTGGGTCTTATTTATTATTATACCCGTGTTCTGGTTTTACATAACTGTTTATATACCGGTTTTTATTATTCTATAAACAACGTTATAAAACGAATTGAATGGTGCTGTTACGACAATGATTCGTATAAAATGTTTTTGGCCTAAGTTATGATTTACGACAATGATTTGTATAAAACTCTCTTTGGCCGATGTTATAGTCTACGACCAAGTATTGCATAAAATGCTTTTCGGTAATGATTATATACCGGTTTTTATGTTAATCGTTATTATTAAACTCTATGGACTCGCTCAGCGTTTCGCTGACTTTTAACATGTTTTATCTCAGGTACTTGAAGGTAATTCTCGGGAAGATGACAAAGAGTTTATGGCCCGCATTTAAATAAAAATTTCCATTCAAAGGTTTTGTAAATTTGTAACATATACTTTGACATGAGGACCTATGTAATTTGATATTTATGAATGGAAAATGATTTGCTATTAAACGAAGCGATTTTTAAGTGTTGTCTATGATTTGAGTAATGTGCTATCCCGTAACACCAACGACTCTTCCGTTGATTCGAGATGAGAATATTTCGGGGTGTTATAGTTTGGTACCAGAGCTCTCGTTATAGAGAACGAAAGATTTTTAAAACCAAGGTTTTGAATAAAACATTTCAAAAATCTTTTAACTAAAAATACTTTTAAATAAATATTTTGAGTAAAAGGTTTGAAAATCTTTTTACTATAACGGTGCCGAAGAATTCTCCAATTACCGACAAGGCTAGACTGAGAAGTGTTATTTTAATATATATATATATATATATATATATATATATATATATATATATATATATATATATATATATATATATATATATATATATATATATATATATATATATATATATATATATATATATATATATATATATATATATATATATATATATATATATATATATATATATATATATATATATATATATATATATATATATATATATATAACTTAGATTATATATATTTTGTAATTTGATTACATGATTGTTTAATGATTATCCTAATACTTATACGAGATATTTATATGACGTAGATTGTCACAAGGAACCCTAACTCTTCTTGCAAATCAATCGAAGGTATTCCTGTAGGAAATCTAGCTATTCTAGATCTAAACCAAGTTGTGGATGTTCATAATCCCAACGAAATGGTTGATATTCGTAGCAATGTTGATATTAAATGATTATGACAATGAAGAAGAATTGTCGAGATCAAATATGATATCGATGCCATGATGATCTTTTCTTAAAGAGTGGAGTTTGACAAAACCTCACCACCTATAAATGTGTCATCTGATTCGGTGTCACCCAATTCTTAAATTTGAAATCGAAAAGGGTAAATGTTGCACTTGATGCTGTCATTGGTACCTTTAACCAAAAGCCTCATGCCACTTGTACCTTTCCGAGATGTCCAATTGAATATGTGAGTCATTTCCTGCTCGTGACTCACTTGATAATTGTCGCTATAGGAGCTATAGAATTTAAAATTTAGTGGTGTTCATGTCAAGATTTTATTGCCCTTTAAAGGCCTAAGAATAAGGTTGAAAGTAAGGGAGAATGAGGTAGGATGTCGCATTGAGTATAAGTTGGTTGAAACTTGAATAAAGTCAAATTTAACTCGTATGGAATACGAGATTGTTAAGAGGAAGTCGTTGAGTCCTGTGGTCGGATCATAAGGTTTTAAATGATTGTTGGTTCGTGTTAAGGGTTGTTCCTAGGCCATTGTCCAATGACGAGGATGCCTAGTGACCAAAAAATAAATTGAAAAAATCTTCTTCTGAATTGGGACCGATGGATCTTTCGGGACACGTGGAACACCTAATGACTCTTGTAGATTAGTATTCATTATAGTATCTTTTAAAAATCACTAACTTAACTGTGACATCAGTTGGTAGGACGAGTCTTTGGAAATTGTATTGCGTTACTTGGTGACATGAATGTGTGACGGTACAACTTGTGACTTGTTTGTGATGATTGAAAAGACTATCTTCGATTGCTAAATTCTACATGTATCGATGTTATCTATCTTTTCTTGCTTCTTCCTAATGTTCGCATTAGTGATGGAACCATTGAACGAGTACTCATCTCGATTTGAGTTGTGTTATGAATTATTCTTTCGTATTCCTGAGTACCATCGATTTCATGAACCTCATGGCTATTTGGCTAAACTCATTTCCTATCATATCGTAATTAGTTCTTGGGTGAACAACTCTTCATCACTCTTTTGCATATCACTCATTGTTTTTATAAGTAATAAAATACCATCTGGGAAAAATATGAAATTCTTATTTTCATATGAGTTATTTAAATCGGTACTATTAAGTAATTACTATCGAAATAAAGTTTTTATTAAAAACCTTATAAATGGAAATGCTTTCATAATGATGAGCATTTCAGTAAAATCATTTTTATTTATATTTCACAATTAAACATGAATATATATTTTAAACATGATGACAAAAATTTTACGAACTGAGTATTGCATAGTTAATCCTAAGTCGTACATAGAAGCGCGCCTACGTACAATTTGGAAGGGACCACGCAAGGCTGATTAGTGGTCACCATGAAATTGTTTATAAACACTACATTTTTCTTTTGTAATTGTGAAAGATTAAATTTTTATGAGATCTGCAAGAAGTGTAAAATAGGGACATATTGTTAGGGACACCTACATATATGCCCGTACCATTTATTTTTCCTAATCGAATTTACTCATCTGTGGAAATTGTCTTCTTTGACAATTGACAGCCCCTTCTTGTCCAATTCTCTAATGATAAGATTCTTTGTAAAATTTTCTAATTATCGAGTGTTGATACCCGGCTGGGTGTATCGATGTTCCTATCATTTCTTTGATAAGATTCCATTTGAAGGACATGGGTAATGATCCGAGGTGCTTGCAGATGCATACACAAATCATGAAAACATGGAATATATCCATATTCGGTAATATTTTCGTCTTTATCTGATTTGAAATTCTCTCGCGTAAATCATGAGTTGACCTTACCCTTTTAATGTTAGTTATGTCAGGTATCCTTGATTTGTGAAGGGTTACGAGTTATTCTTAGTCTTTTGAGTAGTTCTTGTCTTATCAACGGTAATAAAACAGGAAAGTTGGCAGTGCCATTAGGATATATTGGTTGATTATGACATGATGCCATTGTCTTAATTGATGGGAGCACGGGTAGAATTCCCCTAAAAGATAAGATGTTGATTATCAACGGTGATATAAATAATTCCCGATGGGTGATCGTATCCTGCATTCAGGCTTGAAATTTTACCATGAATGATTGTGAACTAGTCATAGATCTAGCAATCTAGAAAGAACCTAAGGTGATTTAAATGAGAAAATGTTCCTGTTATATGAGACTTTCTGAGTTATTGCTGATGAATTACCTAGACTTCTGCCATTAAGGCAAGTTGAATTTCGTATTGATTATATTCCCAGTGTTGCACCTGTGGCATGTACACCATACGTCAGCACCATCTGAATCAAAAGAGTTACCGTGCAACTAAGAGAGTTGTCGGAGAAAGATTTTATTCTATCAAGCTCGTCATCATGAAAAGCTAGGGTATTATCAGTCCATATATTTATTGATTACCGTGAACTGAAAAAATTGACGATTAAAATTGATACCCATTACCTAAGATGAAAGATTTGTTCGATCATTTACCAGGCTCTAGCGTATATTTAAACATTTGATCTACGACATGGTTATCATCAAATTCGTGAGCGCAAGGAAGATTATCTATTCCAATCACTACATCCAGAACTCGTAATGAACATTATGAGTTTCATGTGATTTCGTTTGGATTGACCAATCCACATGTAGCATTCATGAATTTGATGAATCGCGTATGTAAGCTGTATTTTGATAAGTTCATGCTTGTGATCATTAAGGACCATCTGGTTATTTCCAAGAATACGAAGGAGCTTAGTAATCATCTGTAGACTACCCTGAGCTAGCCGACAAGCGAAAACCTGTACCCTAAGTATTTATCATGTGATTAAAGTGTCACACCCCACCATGGCGGAATATGGGGAGCCACGTATGGATATCATCACAACATGGCGTGTCTATAGAGATAACTAAATGAAATAAGAAATGTCATAAAATGGTGACACAAATGTCATGACAATATCTCCACAAAATGCAGGAGTCTAGGTAAGTAGGTAACAGTCCTACCACTTACCCGAGACAAACAATTAACATAAACAAAGCAAACATATAGGTGTCAACAGTATCACTTATTAAACAAGAAAATGAAACTAAGAAGGAACGAGGATCTCCTTCTAAATGCAATCCTAATGCATCCAAAACTAGCCACTTCTATTCTCAAGCTTAACCACATTCTCACCTGAAAGAGACACTAAAACACGTCAACATAAAGTTGGTGAGCGTCATAGGTTTAGAATCAAACGCCAAAATCAAACCATAAGCTGTGAATAATAACCAAATTTAAGAACATATGGACAATGTGATACATACATGCATTAACAACTAATATTCAAGATTTAACAAACCAAACCAAAATCCAAGGCTCCCATCCTTATCAAACATAATGGTCTCATAGGCGCCCATACACCTATGTACCAATCCCAAGCCCCGCCTTGTCATTATCCATTGGTCCCATATATGCTCACACATATATGTACCTCCCCAAGGCCCCGTCTTGTCAACATCCCCTTGGTACCAAGTCAAAACATAAAACAATCATGAATCAACTAGCAGTTAATCACATAAGTATGCACAAGTCCATCACCAAACACAAAACATTCACAGCATAATTTATAAAAACAAGACAGTGTCTCTTCCATCCCATCTGGAAGTCAAAATCATTAGTAGACATGGGACTATGAAACTCACCTGATTGAGCTTCTCCCAATAATCCGTGCACTAGCAAAAAGATAACAAACAAAAACACAAAATCAAAACATGAACCAAACACTTAGATGACTCATCAACCTATGATTGACATCTAACCTTCTCCCATATATATACCTCATTTATATGCTCTAAGCATCTCATTACACCCCTCTATAAAACCTTTAACTTAGTTTACTTCATAACCCGTCCCGCTAACTTTTTATCCAAAATAGTCCCGGTTTTTTAGGTCTCAAAACTATAAGCCAAACGCCCACCTAACCATACCCATTACCTTTGTAAAGGAAACCCTATGCCCTTACATATGTTAGATAACTCCTCCTTTTTGCCCCAATCTTAAAGCTACTGCTAAGGCTCCGATATATATATATATATATATATATATATATATATATATATATATATATATATATATATATATATATATATATATATATATATATATATATATATATATATATATATATATATATATATATATATATATATATATATATATATATATATATATATATATATATATATATATATATATATATATATATATGTATATATGTATATATATATATATATATATATATATATATATATATATATATATATATATATATATATATATATATATATATATATATATATATATATATATATATATATATATATATATATATATATATATATATATATATATACTAGCGTCGTAACCCGCCCAATGGGCGGGGTCGTTTTTGTTGTTGTTCCGGAGGGTTTATGGTTTGCGTGTTTTTGGTTTATTGTGTTTTTAATTTAACTTTTAGTATATTTTAGTTATAATTTACGTTTAAGTAGCACTAAATTTATGTTAAGTGTAGCTTTTTTAATTCAATCTTAATTTAAGCCAAAAAATCTTCTTGTTATTTTAAATTTTTTACTCTGAATAATATAATTTGTTTAATAATCCGAATTTTTTTAAAGAAATCTAAAACGCATTTTGTGTTTTTTTTTTGTTGAGAGAGAGAGCGTGTGATATTTTTACGCCTTGGGCCACCCAACAGCGGTGCTTGGTCTAAATTTATAATGATGCACTTACAAATTTTTACGAGACACGTATATATTTATTTTGTATTT
>JANFOE010000932.1:0-40162 GCA_025667525.1 Glebionis coronaria
GCACAAGCAAGCGGGGGAAACGAGGCGGCGCTAAGCACTTAAGAGCCTTTTTCCCTTAGGTCGTGAAATACAACCGCCTTATACCCACCTTATAGTTTGTGTTAATAAAAATTAAGCCTCACGAAAGTATTTATCTATTTTGCCTTTAAACTTTTGCTTTAGATTCGAATACAATGATCGAGTGATGAAATCCCGAATCAAGGTTGCGTTTTCACGCTTTTGGAGTACTTGTATATTTATTGTTCTACGTAAGTACAATATAGCAATATATTCACAAGAAAAACGAAAACGATAATGGGATATCTACAATATAGTAAAGATTGTTGTGTGTTTAATTTAGGAAAATTAAACACATTTTATTTGGATACTATAATATATTAAGGAAAAATAACAAAAATGAGTATGTACGTTATACACGCTTTCCAAAAATTGAAAAGCAAAAACGCACTACTCACACAAACACGATAGTAATAATGGCACCCCAAAACACCTCCCCGGCAGCGGCGCCAAAAATTGATGTAGGTAAATCGTACACGTTTTAGGAAAAATGCGTATGAGCGGCAAGTACTAAACTCGACGATTTAAGAAAACCTACAAGTCGAATAAAGTCCAAGTTCGTTCTCGAAGGAGGTGTGTGAATTAAGTGTGCCAATTATACAAAATCAAAGTTTGGATTAGTGACGTTTTTGGTTTAAGAGAGAAAAATTAAAGACGAGCTACTATTACGATTACACTGCGACGATTTGACGTAAAACGCGAACATGAATACGTAAAACGTGACAAAATTAAAAATTAAAGCTAAAAATTAATAAATATTAAAACTAAGTCTAAAATAATATAAATAAGAATAAAAATCCAATAAATAAATTTTATAACCTTTCATTAATTAAATATTCAATTTTAAATGCTAATTAAAGCCCTAAAATTAAATATAATTAAGAAAAAGCCCAAAATATTATTTTATTGAACTAATAACTCACTTATATTATTTAAAGACTAAAACTTATTTCTCCTAAATTTTTAAAACTATTTTTCTATTTTTAAAAGGCTAAAAACACTTTTTAAATTAAAATAATCATAAAAATAATAGAATAATGCTAAAAATAAATTTTATTTTTCTAAAAATCTTTTTTTAACAAAATTAAAAAGGGAAAAATGAAAAAGTTTTTAAAAAACTAAAAAAAAATGGCTAAAAACGAAAGTACCCCAAAGTACTCCAACGTGGAGTACTTCTGTGTTGTCCAAGATCCCACCAGACAACTTTATTGTCCAATATAAGTGTTGTCCGATATCGGACAACAAAAGAAAAAAACAAAAATATGCAGCGTTCTCGGACAACAAATAGAAATGTTGCTGTATGGTTTTGGTGCTCGTTTTCGCTTGTTTTAGGCTTGTTTGTCGATGTTTTTTTGGGCACAAACGCACCCCCACAACCTTTGAGTTGTGGGGAGTCAACAATAACATAAAAACACACAAACACAAACACCAATTTCAACAAATCCCCAAGATTAAACAGGAAAAAAGAACCAAAAAAAGGCTATGCTATGGGTGTTGGTGTTTAGGCAATGCAGTGACCAACAAAGGCTCACATAAGCTAACAAACCTGCCTTAATCCTAAATACCAGATGTTCCTTACCTGAACTACCCTACGCTTCAACAATAGGCTAAATTTTAGACCACAAAACCTAAAATTAAGCTCCTAATACCTACTGATGTGCTATGGTGCACAGCAAAGTGCACTTGCTGATCTTTTTGGCCAATCGTTGAGATTTGGTTGCTCAAAACTTAACATTGGCTTTAACAACCTACTCTTTTCGCAACCCACAACCTTACAACTAAACCTAAGCTAATTGTAAACCCAAACTCAGTTCAAGAAACACCAAATCCAAAAGCCTGTCCTACTGATGTGTTTGGAATATAGATAGCTATGGCATGCTGATGTAATGTGCACTTGGGTGAGGTTTCAGCCTTAATAACTCAACAAAAAGACCATCAATCCTAGTTTAAATGCCTATAACCCTATACTACCCTATTATCTATCATATGCCAAAGTTACTAGTTGCAAGACACGAGATATAACTCAATGAGACCTATTGTTTGCAGTATTCCCTAATTAGTCTAAAAGTGGATCATAAAAAACTAACTATAGATGCAATATAGCACAACTAACTCCCAAAACCACTACACTATAATAGATGGAGGGAGTGTAAGCTGTATTAGGGGAGCAACGGCACCCTCACAACCAGTTTGATTGTGAGGAGTCAAACACCAAAACAAGAACACAGGCAGAGCAAAAATATGTCACCAATAACGCACAAAGATCAAAATCTAATACAGAAAATGGGGGTTGTGAGCTAGCTGTGCACAAGAGTGGGATACCAAAGCTATATCAGTAACTTGCTAGTTTAGACCTCAAAAAGAAAACCTTCAAAACCTAATATCAGCTAGCGAGCCCATTAACCTAAATCTCAACCAACGCAGACAACCCAAAATCCCTTGTGCAGCCTACTGAAGACAAAGACAAGGGCTGCTGCTATGCTGTAGGTACACAGTGAGTACAAGGCACTTTTTACCAACTAAAAACCTACCAAAGGTGGACTAAACCTCAAGACCAGATTATGCCTAGCAAAACTACCTTAAAACCTAAGTGTGAGCCAAATATCAAATTACCAAACTTAATAAAATAATGTTTAAGAGTCTGCTGATATGAACCACCCCAGAATATGGGGTCTGTGGGCATATAGGCTGAATAGTGAGCTTATGTGGGCATTTTGAACCACCAGAAACCCACAAACTCTAAATATTAGGTTATTAAACCCTACTATGACCTAATTACTAGCTGTTTATCAACTTCCAAAATCAGAGACACAAAATCAAACCACCATGTACCTGCGGGGACAGAAAATGGTGTAGTTGCTAATAGAATGTGCAAAATGGTGAGGCTTGGTTCACATAAACTTGTTTATGAGCCACCCAAACTACAAACTAACTGATTAAAAACCTAAATATACTTAACCCCTAGCTAGTTATCTAAATACAACAAATAAAACCTAAAATTAAACTTTAAATCCCACTAGTTGATGCAGCGAGCTATGTTGCGGCAGAAAGTGAAAGCATTAACACACTTTTGAAAATTTTACACAACCTACTCAAACCAAACTTAAAGCAAACCTACATACCCTCATACAAACCAAGATCATAAGCAATGCAAATAAGAAGATAAACAGAACAAGTCAATCCACATACAAGCAAAATCACATATATCAAATAATAAACAGAAATAGCAAAAGGGGAGTTCAAAATTTACCTTGTCTTGACCTATATCCAAACCAAGAGTAAATCGATGCAACCAGCTTAATGCGTGATTTCTGAATAAGATGAGCTTATGGAAAAGTACTTATGGCTCGAGCTAAAGACTACAACAGTCTAGTTAGCTTATAAATGAAGGATGGTGATGGCTTCTAACTTGAAACCTGAAAATATCACAAACAAGCAAACTCAAGGTAACCGATAAACTGTATAAGCTTGATTTTGACAAGCTTATACAGCTTGTTGTCCAGTGAAACAGTACTGACCCCCAAAAAAATGAACCAACGTTTTTACTCCAAACCTTTTTAGAACAATTATAGCGAAACTAACGTAACCAATACGGAATAATAACAAAACCCTATATGCCAATGAGCTTATAACTTGTTAGGTTATAAGCTGATTAGGAACTTATGTGATCCTGGTTCTCAAAATAATTTACTTGCCAAAAAATTTGAACAAAATAAAAAATTTGATGATCCTAAATTACTCTTGCAAGAAAATGTAAATATTAATCTAAAAAAGAATAGTAAGATGGAACTCAGACTTGTATTTTAATTTAAGATATACTGTAAATATTCATTTAATAATGAAAAATCTTACAAGCTGGAACAAAAGAATACATCCACAATCCGGATGTATTTATACTGAAAGGAGAAGATTCTAGAAATTAAAATAATAAAGAAAACACTAACATGTGAAAGCCCTAATCTGCCCTTTGAAGTTTTGAATCATGTCTTGGTCAAAACACCATCTTGTGATCTCTGTCTTTTGCCAGCTGTGTAGGATAGATCATGGCCCTTGAATGTTACTTGGAGAAGTTAGTTAGTGACTTTAGACCATTGATAAGCTGTGGTGATTCCAACCTTGCCTTTTTTGAACAAACCATGAAACAGGGGACATATGGGTGGGGGTCCTACAGGTCACGGGATTGTTTTCTAGTTTGGGAAATGTGTTTAGGGTTTAGTTAATCAATAAACTGGATATGGGTTAGGATTAATTTGAATGATTGAGGGTTGTAGGGGATTAGGGTTCGTCTGGGTTTTGGGGTGATTATGATGTTAACAGTAAATGAAAAGAGGGAAGGATAATGGTTTTTAATTTAGTTTAAAATAGATTAAGTATATTAATCTGTGGTGGGGATGGGTGTATTTGGGTCAAGACCGGGTTTGGTTGGGTATTGGGTAGGTTAAATGGGTCAGGGTGAGGTGGCATGGTTTGATTGGTGGGGAAGTATGTATGTCTTGGTAGGTTTGGTCCCCTGCTTTCCATGAAATGTTTATATGAAGTTTCCAACAGCTTTCTTTGACTTTCCTTTGTATTCAAGTTTTACAAACTTGTCAAAATTGGCAAGGCTCATGTATAAACTTTTACCAAGGACTAAACATGCAACTTTTGCATTCTTCAAGGGGTTTTCTTGTATATTCTTGAAACTTAAAGAACCCAAATGCAATATTTGAGATTTGAAAGGGTTAAAAATGACAGGTATTCAAAAGTTGAGGGACCAATCTTGCCAAATCTTCAAACTTCAAGGACTTCAATGGAAAATCATGATTCGGGTCCGGTTCTTTGTGCGGCTTCGTTTCCCGTGTTCGTTTTTGCTTGATTCTTGTGATCTTTGTTGATTTCATGATTTCCATACCTAAAATACACAATGAACAAACACAAGCATATATTTGGGTACTTTGATGATATTTTAAGCGTTTTAGGCCCGATTTAGACGATGAGACTATGTATAAATGCAGTCTCATCAATGATCCTCGGCTAGGTTTTCCGCTCCTTTTTTATCACGAATTTCAATTTTGAATTCTTGTAAGAGCAAAACCCAACGAAGGAGTCTCGGTTTAGCATCTTGCTTGGTCAACAAGTATTTCAAGGCGGAATGGTCGATGTAGACGATGGTGGTGGAAAACACAAGATAGGGGCGAAATTTCTCAAAAGCATACACTACAGCTAAAAGCTCTTTTTTGGTAGTGGTATAATGCAATTGAGCCCCCGTCAGTCTTACTTGCATAATGGATAGGCTGGAAATGTTTGTTAACTCGTTGACCTAAAACCGCTTCTACCGCGAAATCACTAGCATCGCACATTAGCTCGAAAGGTAACTCCTAATTTGGAGAGACTAAGACCGGTGCCTTAGTTAATTTACCTTTAAGAATTTCGAAGGATTCAAGACATTCGGGTGAAAAGATGAAAGGAGCGTCCTTTTTAAGAAGATGAGTCATCGGTCGGGCTATTTTATAAAAATCTTGGATAAAGCGTCGATAAAATCCCGCGTGACCTAAGAAACTCCTAACTCCTTTAACAGTGGTAGGTGGAGGTAATTTAGCAATGAAGTCAACTTTAGCACGGTCGACTTTGATACCGCCTTTAGAAATTTTATGACCGAGGACATGCCTTCTTTTACCATGAAATGGCATTTTTCCCAATTAAGAACGAGACGAGTGTCTTCACACCGTTTAAGCATACGTTCTAAATTGGCAAGGCAAGAAGAGAAAGAATCACCAAAAACAAAAAAATCGTCCATAAAGACTTCCATAGTTTGTTCAACCATGTCGTGGAATATTTCCATCATACACCTTTGGAAAGTCCCTGGAGCATTGCATAAGCCAAATGGCATTCTTTTATAAGCAAATGTTCCATAAGGACAAGTGAATGTGGTTTTTTCTTGGTCTCTTGGATCGATAGGAATTTGAAAATATCTGTAGAAACCGTCTAAGATGCAATAATATTCATTTCCCGCTAAACACTCGAGCATTTGATCCATGAAAGGAAAAGGGAAATGATCCTTACGAGTGGCATCATTAAGCTTACGATAGTCTATGCAAACTCGCCAACCCGTAATAAGTCGAGTAGGAATTAACTCGTTGTTTTCATTGGGAACAACGGTTATTCCTCCCATTTTTGGCACACAATGAACCAGACTAACCCACGGTGAGTCCGAAATAGGATAAATCATGTCAGAATCTAGAAGTTTGATAACTTCTTTCTGGATGACTTCATAAATTTTAGGATTTACCCTTATTTGACTTTGGACCGGCGGGTTTAAAGTCATCTTCCATGAGAATTTTATGTGTGCAAAAATTAGGATCAGTTCCGCGAATATCGAAGATTTTCCAAGCAATATCTTTCTTATGCTTCTTAAGAACTTTGATAAGTCGAGCTTTTTCGTCCTCTTTTAGGTCCTTAGCAATTTTGACGGGTAACTTATCAACTCCTTCTAGGAAAGCGTATTTGAGATGAGAAGGGAATTCCTTAAGCTCTAAATCCGGTAGATATTCGGTGGAAGGCTTAGTCAAATTCGGATCATCATTTGTAACTTCCTTAGGAGTAGGTGGAGAAATATGGTCCTCATTGAGAAGTTTCTCAATGGTACGAATGTCTTCTTCCCATTTTGTGGGAGAATCTTCATATTGTAAATCCACGTCTCCTAAACTTGCTTCGAATTCTTGTAAAAGAAAATCACTTGCTCCAAAAGGAGTCAAGGAAGGAGCAATAGAAGCTACGGTCTCAATATGAGGTAAAGGAGAAATCCCGCTCTTACAAGCCTCGTGAAAATGTTCCTCGCATGCTTCGTCAAGCACATCGATTAAATTCACGGATTCGGGCTCATCGAGAAGCTTAGAAATTTTACCCACATTAAAGACGATCTTGTCATCCCCTACCCTCATGATAAGCTCACCCGCGGCTACATCAATCAATGTACGCCCGATCCTCAAGAAGGGTCGTCCCACAATTAAGGGAACGTGGGGATCCATCTCGTAGTCGACAACGACAAAATCGACGGGGAAAGTAAATTTTTCGACTCCTAAAAAAACATCCTCGGCTATCCCCACTGGATAAGCAACCATACGGTTAGCTAACTCTAAAGTCATATGAGTGGGGACTAGCTCGGGTAGAGATAATTGTTTCCATACGGACAATGGCATAAGATTAATGCTCGCTCCGAGATCCGCCAAAGCCATACAATTCTCTATACCGGGGAAATTGCAAGGGATAAGGAATCGAACGGGGTCTCTGAGCTTAACAGGTAATTTTCTTAAAAGAACCGCGGAACAATTTTCATCCAATTGAGTATTGGCGATATCAAGCAATTTTTCCTTGTCGGTTAAAAGATCTTTAAACATTTTGGCGTACTTAGGCATGTGAGCGAGAGACTCGGTAAAGGTGATATTGAAATTTAATTGTTTGAACATTTTCAAGAAGTTAGACACTTGAATATCATCTTTGTTCTTCAACTTATCATTCCTCAACCTTGAAGGGTAAGGTATATTGGACTTTGGAGAAGATTGAGGAAGAACCGGTTCACTCACAACCTCGGGAATTGGTTTAGGAATCGAAGGGTTGGTAGAAGATTGAGGGGAAAGGTAAACATAAGGTGTAAAAGGATTGCTCAAGGGAGGAATGTCACAAGTAGGAGGTGAAGGAGGTTGGGTAGAAGTTAAAGGAATCTCGGGTCCTTGTTTATCAATATTTGGTGAAGAAGATGAAGGTCCCTCGGTTGTCTTAACGCTCCTAGTGATGATGGCATGCACATTAGACCTAGGGTTGGTTTCGGTGTTAGAAGGGAGAAAACCTTGGGGACAAAGGGTTTTTAACATTTGCATAAATTTCCTATCCGTGGACTCTTTTATTTCTTTAAGCTTACGGTCTTGCTCATTAAGTTTTTGAAGAACCAAGTCCATTTGAGGATTAGGCATATTGAACCCTTGATTTGGAAAAACTTGATTTGGAAAACCTTGGTTTTGATATTGATTGTAATTTTGAAAACCTTGATTTTGAAAACCTTGGTTATTGAACCCTTGATTTTGATTATTAAACCCTTGGTTTTGACCTTGAAAATTCCCTTGATTTAGATTGTAACCCCTTACATTTGTATTCCCTTGAAAATTACCCTTTTGTGGACCTTGGTTCCAATTCTGATATGGGGTGATTTAGGTGGGTTGGGGTGGTCTTTGATGAGGTGCAAACCCAGGGGAGCCAAATAGTTAGTAGACATATATGACAAGTGGCTGACATCAACATTAGGCTTAAAATGAACCCTCTCATTTTCATTGTTATTGTAAGCATAGACTTCTTGGGGTTGATTATAAACCTTGTCACAATTAAAGTATGAATGTGGTCCACCACAAGTCACACAAGTCTCACTAAGGGTTTGATTTGTAACCTCGTGATTAATAGAATCTCCTCCACTAACACTAGCCATTTGAGCCCTAGGTCGACTTGGAACTTTTGCCTTATTCTCAATTATGTCCCATGCTACTTGCATCGTTTTAACAAGAATGTTACCCCCCGCAGCCGAGTTTAGTGAATCTTGGTCATTCAAAGTTAAGCCATTGTAAAATGTATTGATTTGGTGAACTTTGGTAAAACCGTGTTGTGGACATTTTCTTAAAAGTTCCTTAAGTCAATCCCAAGATTCACTAAATGTCTCACCGTACTTTTGTTCAAAGTTAATTATGTCATTCCGCAAAGCGGTAGTTGATATGAGTGAATTTACTCATATCAATTATATCATAAAACAATGAATAAATGCATAAAATGTTTAAATATCGCCTTGTATACGTTTGTTTGTTGTTTAATGTCTGTAGGTACCGAAGATTGCGAAACACCAGCTAAATCGACACAACTTTTAAGAAAAGATCGACAAAGCCAAAGTCAAGCTCGTTTTTAGCGGATTTAATCTTTATGAAGACATTTGGGCCTTGTGGGTCCCACATTCGGATTAATGGGCTCAAAAGCCTATTTATGAAAACAAGTTAACCAAAAGCCCATTTAGTTACTTAAAGACTTATCGGATAAATGGGCCAAAATCCCATTTACTTGGCAAGATAACTATGAGACCGATGGATTCATTTGGGCCAACAGCCCAATACCCTTACACCATTCATTTGGATGAATTGGGCCTTGTAAAACCCAAAAGGGTGATGAACGGTTACAATAAACGTGTGAAAAGTTATTTAAACTTTTCACTTGGTCAAAACAATCATTTACTCACAAACACCAAACTTTCGATATCCCCAATGTAATTCATCTCTCACCATTTTCACCCTCACCCGTAAAAACTACTATTCCCCTAACCCTAGTTACAAAAACAAAATTGGGGCTTTATTTGTTAAAGCGCGTGAGTATACACGTGAGGGGAATTAATTCCCCTCTTTTTCGGATCTTAAAGAAGGACTCATCCAGGGTGACGTGGCCCTTTTTCTCTTATATTATTGGTCAAAACAACTCACTCCTCACCAATCATCCAATAAGAGAAGGCCAAGTCAGCTTGGAGAAGGCACAAGTAGCACAAATTCCATCCAACGTGGCGATCCGTGTGACCGAGAGCTATCCACAGCCCTTGGATGGGAATTGGGAAGAAAGAGAATAAGGGAAAGAAGGATTGGACGATCAAGATCAAGTCAGCTCCTCAACAAACTTCACCAAGAAGCCTTGGGGGTTGGCTATAAAAACCCTCATTTTCTGTAAAATCATTCATTCCATTTTTTACTTATTGTTATTATGTTAAAATAGATCCAGGATAATTTGTAATTTCCTTTTCAAGCATTGTAATAACTTTGATAATTAATAGAAGTATTTTTCTGTTTACATCAAATTCGAGTTTACTTCTTGTTATTAAATTGATATTGCTTCTTATTTCTTAATCTGCTTAAATATAATAATACTCATGTTATTCAGATAAGCTCATCTATAGCTTATGTTGAATAATAAAGTAAAAATTTGGAAAAACAAAACTTTCCCACTGAAAGTTTGTAAAAAAAAGTATGTTGACTGAAATGGTATCCGGTTCGAGTGATAAGTGGTGACGGGTTCAAGTAATGGCGTTTGGTGGTCCTGATTCGGTTAAATAAGGAGGCTCAACGCCTTCCTTCGTCTCAAAGGATACTCAAAAATGTTTTACTCCCTTTTACTTTTATTGTTTACATCTTTTAAATGAATCTGCCTAGTTGATTAAGTTTAGCTTATAATCTGCTAGTTTTATCTGTTGTTGTTATAATTTTACTAGTATCTGCTTTAAATTTCTAATCTGATAAGTGAGTTAAATGATGATGCTGTTTTATTTAGGTGTATAAACCTGTTTAGATTCTGAATGTTTGGATCGGCTGATATAGCTTTGATGATTTGTTTTTTATATGCAACTTAGTTTGAACCAATGTTTTAAATCTGTTAAGTGAGTTGATGGGTTAAAAGGAATCCGATTATATTAGTCTGTAAAGTTGGATTCATAAATCTGAAAGTTTAAACCTGTTATAACCTGTGGCTTGTAATGGTAGTCAATCAAGTTATTTAATCAAAAGTCATCTCCTGTGACTGTACTTTACATTTCAGCTGTAAAAAAAATCATCCACAAATCCACCCATGTGGATCGAACCTGTGACCTCCTGGTCACGTACCCCACGTGTTAACCACTAGATCTAGCAATCTGTTTTGGTTTTATTTCTGTCGTTGCAATTAATATAGCCTTAACTTTAGGCTGCCAGCTATTAAATAGATTTAAAATACAAGTTTTACATTTTTAGTAAATTTTAAATATTAGTTTTATTAAATTTACTTTTATAAAGTTTAAAAATTAAATAAATAAATATATATATTTATATAAATGATTTATTAATTTTAGAAATTTAATTAGTTATTTAAAATTAGTTTTTAAATAATTAGATTTTAATTAATTTCGATTTTAAATAAAATAGTTTCATAAATAGATTTTTAAATAGTGTAAAAGTATTTTAATTAAATAGTTTATTTTAAATATATTTTTAAATAGTTTAAATTTTAAATAGCTTTAATTTTTAAATAATTGTTTTTAGATTAAAAATGGGGAACGATTCATGCACGTAGGATTTAATTAATTGAAAAATTGTAGGAGTAATCTTAGTTTAAAAACCGATAACCCATTCAATTCAATTGTCCAAATCAAAACAAAACGTCTCAAATTCACATGATCTTTGTGTACAACGAACTTGGATCATCAACGTGTTTAATCATATTCGTCTTTGGCTTATTTATGGCTTATTACCTTTTCCTAAGGGTAATTGCCTAAATTCTCCCTATATCGTATATTATTAAAATACATCGACATTCCACGACACATCAAAAATTTTGGCGCCGCTGCCGGGGATCTTGTGTACGATTCGTTTCGTGGAGATTTGTTGATCGTTGATTTGAAGACCCTTTCCGTCCTCATAAAGTTTTGTTATTTTTCTATTATTATAGTATGTATCGTTTTTCTTGTTTTTGTGTGATTACTATATTGTATTACGTAGAACAATAAATTTACCTACTTCCAAATAAGACCTTAGTTGGGATTTCATCGCCTAGCTATTGTATTCGGATCCAAAACGAAAAAAGGCAAAACAGATAAATACTAATAAAAAGTTTGAACTCGATTTATACAAACTATAAGGTGGGTATAAGGAGACGAGCTATAAAAACCCGTCTAAGGAAAAAAGTTTTTAAGTGTTTTGTGCCACCTCGTTTCCCCGCTTGCTTGTGCGTATATTGAGAGGGACGACCGATTATTGGTTTGCCAACTCAAGTAGTATTAAATCTTATTTTTGTAGTTTACTTATTGAACCTCGAGAAGTTTAGGTTTTCACCTATCGTTTCAAAGTCGACCGAGGGTAGATTACTTCCATAGTAATTATCCTTATTCCTCTTTTTTATCAACCTTTTTTATTGAGCAATACCAAATAAAAATACCAAAAATGATCTTCTTTTTGTCTAATTTCTTTTCTTCAATCCTCTAAAATTCTCGTCACTTTAGTTTATGCTATTACGATATTCTCGACTTTCGATTGATTACAATAGGCTTGAAAATATTCCTCGTAGAAATAGAAATCATCAACAACGAATAGTGGAACCCGAGCTTCCACCTATTGTTGTAGAGATGGCCAATAACCGAACAATGGAGGAATTGCTCCGTGCACCCACCGAAGGGTATGGGGAAGCAATCGTTGTGCCGGCTATTTTGGCGGATCATTATAAGATTAAGTCGGGTCTTTTATCGCTCATTCGTGCCGACCAATTTCATGGCAATGAGACCGATAACCCGCACTCTTACATTCGGAATTTTCTTTGTATTACCCCGACTCTCAAGTTTAGAGATGTGCCGAATGACGCGATTAAGCTCATGCTTTTTTCGTACTCGCTCGAGGGGAACCCTAAGATTTGGTATGAAAAAGAACCACCGAGTTTGATTTTGACATGGGACGATTTAGTGTCTAAGTTCATGAATTATTTCTTTCCACCATCTAAAACAACACACTTTAAGAACGAGATCACTAGATTTGAACAAAAGTGCATGAATCGTTTAGAGTTGCTTGGGAAAGGTTTAAAGATTTTTTAAGACAATGTCCACACCACGGTTTCTCGGAATTGCACCAAATCAATACTTTTTATAATGGACTTAATATGGTTGAAAAATATTCTTTAAATGCCGTCGCGGGTGGTAATATTTTGAGAAAAACTCCGAGAGAGGCGTGGGGGTATAATTGAGAATAAGTCTAGAGTGCAATATTCACGAAACACACCGGTTGTTTCCAATGTGAATTCGTCTAATACCGAGATTGCTAGATTGGACTCTAAGATTGACACGATTTTGAATGAGCTTAGGAAGAATCCTCATGGAACGATTAATATGGTTGAGAATTTTTGTATATCATGTGGTGGAGCACATCCTAATTATGCTTGTTCAACCACGGGGTTTGATCAAGCTAGTGCTTTTGCCGTGACAGGAACTTATGGCTCCAACGGTCAAGTTCCTCATCAAAATCATGTTGCTCCACCGGGTTAAAATAGGTACAACAATGAGAACAATAGGAATAATTTTAACCGTGGTAACCAAGGGAATTTTAATCAAGGAAATGAATTTCATGCTAATCAAAACAATCAAGGATTTCACAACAATCAAAATGATTTGTCAAGCTACACGAATGAGGCAAATTTGAAAGCTTTTCAAAAAAATATTCAAGGACAAATGGCAACTTTGAAAAATGAGTTTCAAAATATGATTAAGGGGCAAAATAACAAGATTGAGCTTAATCAACAAAGACTAGAGAAAAACCAAAACCGTTTTGACCAAAGACTTGAGCAAAGTCAAAATCGTATGCAACAAAGTTTGGAACAAGGTCAAAATAAATTGCTTTCGATGTTTGAGTCATTTATGAGCAAACCCTCCTCTTCTTCGGGTGACTTACCTAGCAACACCATTCCAAACCCGTAGGGTGAGATGAAAGCTATAACCACACGTAGTGGGAAGGCTTTAGACGGACCTTTGCTTCCACATGTGAGTACCTCTCCGGTGAGGGAAGTGGAGCAAGAACCCGAGGTGGTTAAAGAAAAGGAAATTCCTATTCCACCAAAGGTAGACCAATTGCCTATTCCGGAACCCGAGCTTCCAAAGACTAAACCCACACTACCCTACCCTTCGAGACTTAACAAAGAGAAGCTCCGCGAAAAGAGCAATGCTCAAATGTCTATGTTTCTTGAGGTGTTTAAGAAAATGTATATTAATCTTAGTTTCGTGGATGCATTGCTTAACATGCCTAAGTTTGCTTCAACAATGAAAAGGATGATGAACGATAAAAATAAATTGGTTGAAATGTCTACATCTTTAAATGAAAGTTGTTTCGCGATTCTCTCTAAAAAGTTTCCCAAAAAGCTTAGAGACCCTGGTCAATTTGTGATACCATGTGATTTCCCTAATATGGAAGAATGCTTAGCATTAGCCGATCTTGGCGCTAGCATTAATTTGATGCCTCTTTTCGTGTGGAAAAGGTTATCACTTCCCGAGCTTACACCTACTAAGATGACTATCGAGCTAGCGGATCGATCGACCACCTTTGCAAAAGGTATAGCCGAGGACGTGTTAGTCAAAGTAGGAAAGATCATCTTCCCAGCGGATTTTGTAATTTGCGATTATCCCGAAGATTCTCGTGTGCCTCTTATTTTGGGAAGACCGTTTTTAAATACGGCTAGTTCTATAGTTGACATGAGAGCGGGGAAATTGACTTTATGTTTTGATGATGAAAGTATCACACTTTATGTTGGTAATATCTCGTGACCTTCTTCCGAGTACGACGAGGAATCAATCAATCAAATCAATGTGATTGATGTTGCTAGTGAAGAAGTTTCACAAGATATGCTTGGTTTTTCGGATATTTCCAAAAGTGGCAATCCCACTTCATAGAATCCGATTATCTCTTTGTCTAAACCTCCACTCACTCCATTTGAGGGAGGGGACTTCATTCTAGAAGAGCTCAAGGATAAGTCATTCAAAAATCGATAAGGAAATTGATGATTACCTTAGCAAACCATTCGATCCTAGTGAGTTTGATAGTGAGAATTTTGATCCCGAGGGAGATATTGCTTTGATTGAAAAGTTATTGAATATGGATCTTTTTGAATCACCACCTATGGAATTAAAAGTTGTGAGTGAAATTGAGACTAAAGTGAAAACATCTATTGAGGAAGCACCAGAATTAGAACTTAAGGAACTTCCCACTCATTTGGAGTATGATTTTCTTGAAGGAACGGATAAATTACCGGTGATTATTGCTAAGGGATTAAAGGAAAATAAAAAGGATGAACTTATTAAAGTGCTTAAGAAACATAAACGGGCCATTGCATGGAAAATCTCCGACATTAAGGGTATAGATCATAAATTTTGTACTCATAAAATTCTAATGGAGGAAGATTATTAACCCGCTATCCAAAATTAAAGAAGGGTCAATCCAAAGATTCATGAGGTGATACAAAAGGAAGTTACTAAACTTCTAGACGCCATAATGATCTAATCTATCTCGGATAGCCCATGGGTTAGTCCCGTGCATTGTATTCCAAAGAAAGGAGGAATGACGGTTGTTACAAATGAGGGTAATGAATTGATTCCTACTAGACTTGTAACCGGTTGGCGTGTTTGTATTGACTATAGGAAGCTTAATGATGCCACTAGGAAGGATCATTTTCCATTACCTTTTATGGATCAAATGTTAGAGAGACTAGCGGGAAATGAATTCTATTGCTTTTTGGATGGATTTTCCGGCTATTTCCAAATTCCCATTGACCCTCGTGATCAAGAAAAGACCACATTCACTTGTCTTTATGGAACATTTGCTTATCGTAGAATGCCTTTTGGATTATGCAATGCTCCGGGGACATTCCAAAGGTGTATGATGGCCATTTTCCATGATATGGTCGAAAAAACCATGGAAGTCTTTATGGATGATTTCTTAGTTTTTGGGGAGTCTTTCACTTCATGTCTCTCTAACTTGGAAAGAATATTGCAACGTTGTGAGGAAACGAATCATGTGCTTAATTATGAAAAATGTCACTTCATGTGCAAAGAAGGGATTGCGTTAGGACATAAGATCTCTAAGGCCGGTATTGAGGTTGATAGGGCTAAAATCGACGTGATTGCAAAATTACCTCCACCCACCACCGTTAAGGGAGTTAGGAGTTTTCTCGGCCATGCCGACTTCTATAGACGTTTTATCCAAGACTTCTCTAAGATAGCTCGGCCTATGACCCATCTTTTGGAAAAAGAGACTCCATTTCTCTTTTCGGATGAGTGTTGTCAAGCCTTTGAGATGCTTAAAAAGAAATTAACCAAATCACCGATTTTAGTTGCTCCGGATTGGAACCTACCTTTTGAAATTATGTGTGATGCTAGTGATTACGCGGTAGGTGCGGTTTTGGGGCAACGTAAGTCAAAACATTTCTTGCCTATACACTATGCAAGTAAGACTATGACGGATGCTCAAACAAATTACACTACAACGGAAAATGAGTTACTTGCCGTTCTGTGTGCTTTTGAAAAGTTTAGACCAAGTCTTGTCTCAAACCATAGTGTATACGGACCACTCGGCTATCAAATATCTTTTTAGTAAACAAGATGCTAAGCCGAGGTTGCTCCGGTGGATTCTCCTCCTTCAAGAATTTAATTTCAAAACTATAGACAAAAAAGGAGCCGAGAATCTCGCGGCCGATCATCTATCTCGACTTGAGAATCCTCACCAAAGTGATCGAGAGAATAAGGAAATCAATGAAACATTTCCTCTCGAGACGCTTGGTAAGATTGCTTTTCCTGGTGATGATAGTACCCAATGGTTTGCGGACATTGCAAATTACCATGCGAGGAAATTTGTGATCAAGGGTATGTAGTCCCAACAAAAACGAAAGTTTTTCAAGGATATATCCTATTACTTTTGGGACGAGGTGAGACCCCCAAAGTCTGACATGGAACAACTAGGCAACGAGGGGGTAACACGTCATAATACAAGTAACAATGAATTACAATTCATACAAAGCTGACGAAATAAAAACATGTACATTACATCAAAAAGGTCAGGGTTTTTAAACATAGGTCCCAGAGTTTTAGAAGCGGAAAATTATATTATTTCGTCTCAATTTATAACATAAAGTTGCCCAAAAGATATAATAAACTCCTGACAGTTTTTACTAAAAATAGTCTTTTTAAAGCGTCACAGAAATCTCCAAGCTGCGATAATATCCTGCGGGCTCCCATCCAAGCAAAGCTAAGTAATAATACTTGAGATTAAACATGTAAAATCATCAACACAAAGTTGAGTGATATTCATAGGTTTAGCAGTAAACGTGTGGAACACAATAGAATTTGTAAAACACGTAATGGGGGGGGGGGGATAACTATGTACGTCCATAGTCACGATGCATATTATTGCTGTTTAGTCTCATGAACCGAAGCTTAACTCAAATGTAAGTTCCTCTAGGGAGTATTCAGCCTAAATACTCAAGTATAAACGAATATTAGTGCGTCAAAGTAATCGGGACGGGGATTGTCGATCCCGATGGATCCACCCACAACATTCGCGCTTAGCTCAAAGCATACGGGACAATTAACGGTTCATGATAGGAGAGGAAACTCAAGGCTAACGTCTAAAAGCAATAATACCATTGAAATCATCTGTAAAGCATACACGTTCAGAATAACATACGAGTTCTGGATAGCAATACAGTTTTTTTTTAATTGGTTGTGTTCCACCATTTAAAATCTCACCACGTGTTTAGAAACCATGTACAAGTAAAAAGGGGCTATGAACTCACCTTAGCCACGAGGTAAGTCAATCACGGTACTCAGCAACTGAGTAGAAACGGTAGTGGTAGACGATCACCGACGATATGGATGCCCGGGGAAACACGAAAACCGAAACCTATCAAAATAAGGCGCGCGTTAAGATTCGAACTCGAATATCGATATGTACCAAATATAATATGACTCAACTATTTTCAAAGTATTCATGTTTCAAAAACCATTGACACGAACCAAATGAATCCTTTTATCCAACGTTACTCGTTAAAACACTTGAACACTTGAAAATGACTCGTTATACGACGCCAAGTCAACGCAAGTCAAACTATCCTTTAACCTTACTTGGACCAGTAGCTAAGTCATTTATATAATGACTAATCACTTGAATAATTCATCATGTCTGATGATGAATACTCAAACTCCCGCAACACAAACATTGAACTATGTGTCCGAAATAAAATCAGCAAGTACACCCCGAATGTACACACCGATCTACCCTATCTAGACTTGTCCGTTTTAGATGAAAATTGGTGTCAAGGTCACTTATAACCTGTATAAAACCTCACCAAAATTTGATCCAAAGTTCACACTTTAAAATCCATCAGCTCGACACTTTACTCGACTCCAAAATTGGGACTGATTTTTGCACTTGTTTTGTAAAACCGTTTGGACCACTTTAAAAGTGCTAACTCGACAATCCATCTTTTGAAAACACTACTAGACTCATCAAACTAAGTTTGTAAACTTTGAAAACCAGTAGATACAGTTATCTAACCAATCCTAAAGTCCCCGAGAGCCGACCCAAAATCAGCCACAATTTCGGATTGTGCCGACTTGCGTCTCCCGGTACACGAAAACTAAAACTAGCATAACTTTTGACTCGTAATGACTTAGAAGCTCTATCTTATACCAAAACGACCGTCTCGGAAAATTCTACAATAAAATCAAATAATATTAGCCTCACCTTAAACCCACGAAAATTCTGATAAGGACCTGCTGCCCCAAAATAGCCTTTTAGAAAACAAGTCAAATCCATTTTCCCACCAAATATAATCATTCCCAAACCTCTAGAATCACCATACTATCGTACCCATCAACCAAACACACTCCTAAACATATGTATGCATCAAAATCAAAAGATCAAAATAAAAACTTAGACTTTTTAAACATCAAAACAACATAATCTTACCAAAAACAACACATGCATGATGATTAAAACATCATACAACCATGAAATCATAAGTTTATAAAAACTTGATGCATGTGTACAAATTTAGTATCATTAGAATCACCACAAGATTTTAGAGATGGGTCTTAGCTTAGTTTTAATTAGATCATGTTTAAAATTAAGGATTAAGGGTGTTTATGGTTGATGGTGGTGGCGGAAAAACAAAGGGGAGAGGGTGGTGATATATTTTTTTTATGCATGTGTGTGTAAAGTGGAAGAAGAAAAAGGTTTATATAAGGCTAGTTAAGTGGAGGGACCAATGTTGCCAAGTTTGAAACTTGTGGACCTAAAAACAATTAATAGTTTTAAAGGGTAGAAAATGGTTATTGGTAAATATTGAAAATATTTACGGGGCTCGCGTTTCGTAAAGATACTTTTCAAAAGTTACAATGCATCATAAAATGATTATATGATTTCCCGACACGACTTAATACGTAATTAAAACGACATCATCGAAAATATTAATTATCGAAACAATCGATAATAAAACGTTAAACTTTGGGCATCCGTCGGTATCGCGATTACTAGGAATTCTCGTTGTACATTGATTTTGAATAAACTCGTTGTAAAACGCACGCGGGTGATTTTAAATCAAAAACTTTGATTTAAATTAAATATGGAAAAATAAAATAAAAATTTTATAATTCCATACAAAGTATTTATCGATGATCAGAAAAATACTTAAAAAGTATAATTTAAAGATCTCAGGATTTACATATAGCAATACAAGAAAACGTAATAAGTTGGAAAATTCAAGAAGCACGGATAAAAAGAATAAAATAATGCTGGGAAAGTACGGGTTCTCACAGTCTTCCCCCTAAAGGAACTCTGGTCCCCTTCAGTTCTCCTGAAAACAGTAGAAGATGTAAACAAGATGAGGTACAAAGTGTAGAACAAAATTCATTGCTTCCCAGGTAATTTCTGCACGACGAATCTTAACGGTTAGAATTGTTGGGGATACATCAAGAGATAGAATTGTTGGAAATACATGCGATACACTAACAAGAATGAACACAAGAATCGCTTAAACAGGCAAAGTGCGATAAAATGAACCAAGATTGTAAATCAACATGGGTTGCAAATCGTGCAACTATAAACGTGAAAATCTTAAAATGTAAGAATCTAGTCACAAGCGAAATAGAAGGAAAAAAATGAATAACATATGATCATTTAAAATACAAGCTTTCAAAATCAGTTGTCTAGGATTTTGGTATTACTTTAAAACTCAGTTTAAATATTTTCTTGATTAAAAGAAAATTTCACAAAGTAAAGTGATATAAAATCAAACTATCTATACTTAGCGAGTAAGCTGTTACTATATCTTTTTCTTGATTAGGATTTTCAAAGCAAAAGAGAACTGTTCAAAATAGTTATCCTGATCGACTTAAGAACTTTTGAATGACTACATGAAATTATCGTTAGAACTCAGGTTTATCGTTACCATTAAAAATAAGGTTTTCCAAGTTATATAGAATCATTGTTGGAAATTATAAATTAATTTAATAATTTCATTATATTGAAGGTAAAGTATGATAAAATCAGTTACTTTAAAAGATACAGCCTGATATCTTTTGAAACACTAGGTAAATTTTCCCAAAGATGATATATATATCTGGTATGTAACTTGAAACAGTTATTCTGGTAATTTAAACATTTGAAAAAAATTATAAAATGTTCTTAAAAATGAATAATAATCTTTAGAAATTCAAGAAAGTGTTTAAGGTATCAAATGATAAACACGTAACATTTTCTGGTTTAAAAAAGGTGTCAAGACAGCAACGAATATGAATCATATAAAGGTCAACAATCTGTATGCGAGCGATAACACAAGGAAATAAAACAAAAATCGTATCAATTCTTTAACCGACGTGATAGAATAGACGCCTCGATGATAAAAATAATAAGAAACAAAGGATTCAGCAAGATTAATTCACGAGTGCGGTTGGCGTCACCAATAATGGCTTATTAAGTTCTCGGTGGTCGATACACGATCGAAAGAGAAAAGCCACACAACAAATTTTCGGATCAAAGAAAATTCTTAAGAAGTCACTTGAGAGTAATTCCAGTAAAATGAGCAACATTAGCAATGAGAGGCGAAGTCACACGAATGAATTTCAAGACGATAGTATCTAACACACATTATAGCAAATACACATAATCATCGTTCACGTCCAGTCATAAATTATTAATCGCGTCCAAAGACGTTTCGTAGTTCTACCAAGATAGATAGAGATGGTCGATCATAGAAGAATAACAACGTTGAAACTTTCAAGTCTTGCATCAGTGGTAAGAATTTAGGCAAATGGTAACGAAAATCGTATCATGAGGATGATGAGGTAACAGGTAAATCAAAGGTTGTTGAGTAAGGAAATATGTGCTTGAGGCATGTACTTTGTTCAAGAAAAGATAAGGGTTCATATGTGTATGTCACGAATTGTTGTTACTCGCATAAGATGTAAAAGTTTTCAAAACTTTATTTTTATCTAACTTTTTAAGAAACATAACTAAAAAGTTGATTCTTGGTTAAATATTTAAGGTGACTACTATTCGGCCTTGCATGGCTCCTTCTAAATTAAGCATAGGTGATCAGGCCATGCATAATTTAGGACTAGCAATGCGATGCTCATCTTCGTCAAACCAGTATTACAGGTCATATTATTTAAAATATGTATATAATGCCATTTGTAAAAATAGAAATCAAAATAGTTTATGAAACTATTCGCCAATAAGTTACTGGCTAGATATTTAATTCAACAATTGTAATGTTACAAGATTCTTTACAAGACCCAAGGTAGAAAAATTTTTGAAAATACATTGTAAAATTAATATAAATTAATTTTATAAGATAACCTTCAATTATTTAAGAAAGCCCAAATGAAACCTTTTGTAAAATGATTCGTAAACAAGACCAGTTTGAGTTATATGGTAACATGACAATAGTTTATAAAGTAGCGAGTGGGTTACAAGAGGAAAATAAGGAGTAATTCAAGTAAGTCAACGAAATGGTTACAAGGTGATAAGGTTTCAAGAGGTTTAGCCGAAATTGTCATGAGGTACGTGACAAGATGGTAACGAACGATACGAAAGCAAGAACTTCAACCTCGGTCGAATTCAGTGGTACGATAGAAGCAAAGAAGACAATATAGAATGACAAATAAGTCATAAATAAAAGAAAGGATAAAGGAATCCATATGTGTGCACATCGTTATTAATTTGACAATAATATACTTTTAAGAAAGTAGGGTATCAGTTAACAAATAGTACAATCACTCCGAAAAGTTTCTATATTAGGAAGTTACCGAATTTCAAAAGTTCAAGATCTATGTACATGTATGACCGAACTCAAAGTTACTATTTGTAAACGCTTTCAAACACAATCAATGTTTTTAGTTTGCAAAATATCATTAGTTAAAGTTTTACGAGCTCAACGAACTCAAAAACACTTGAAATCATATTTGTAAAGTCTATCAGTTTTGACTTTTGGGTTTGACTAGACCAATTAACTCACTAAACGATATTCTAAGACTCAAAGTCTAATGCATTTCGATGTAAAACAATGTTTTGAACAACTTTCTAGTTTTACCCGGGACTTGAAATGGAATAAAAATAGACGAAAATGCCCTTGCATTAAATCTGTCAACAAAATGATATTTTAGCATTATTCAGAAAATAACTTCTTAGATTTTACAATCTCAAATTAGCGTTACTTGCTCGATTTTAAAGTTTACTTGTCAAATTTTATGTCCTAAACGGACGTCTCAACAAGTAGAAATATATGTTTTTATGTCTAAAGTTATAAAAATATTTTCTCGACACTGTTAAACTTCCTCTAAAGTTTCTATACAAAGTATATTTTTTTCGACACAACTTGAAATTAAATCTAAATTTCATGATAATTCAAAATTAATGTACACACAAGACTTGTGGATTCCATAAAGACGAAAGAGAAGAAAACTGCATAATTAATCATGTAAAGAAAACATAGTATGAAAATGGTTCAAGAATGCCAACGATAATCTGAGAGATAAAAAACGACGCATATCATCCGTGTCTTCGGCTGCAAGATGCAATGCAGGAAAGTCTCCTGGCGGCGTGATTTTCCAAAATCACAAGACATACCGAGAAAGAAACAAAATATTAACAAGTCACACTCCTGAGGCGAGGAGGTTTAATGGAAAAGGGAGGATACAAGTAGGATCGTATTCCAAACAATCGTCACATAATAAATGACGATCATGTGTTCAAGGTACAACAGATGTTATAGGCCGAAGTTGAAACGTAGAATGGTCAATGAATAAGATGTAATCCATGTACAATTGTCGTGTAAAACTGTGACGTAAAGGTCAATCAAGATTACGAAAACCCACGATATTATTCAATACTGATTCAACGAATTCTTCAAGATGTGTGACTCACACGACGTCTTTTAGTCTTTCTGGGAGACACATTGAGCTACACAATGGTCTATAGACTAGACATTCAATCACGAACGGTCGGAAAGAAAATCTGCGTATCTAAATAGATATTTTAAAGGAATTAAACAATGAGTGCAACACGTACGGTAGTAGAATGGAAATCAGAAGTTTCATCGGAAACAACACTTATTTGATCCCGAACAATGGTATCACGAGAGTATGCACAACATGTAGCAACGAGTCAAGAAAAACAGATGATTCAAAACGAACGAGCATATGAAGTCAGTCGTATCACACATAAATGAATAACAATAGTACTTAGAAAAATGAGCAATGAAAAGTCGGCAGCATGCGCGCTCTGAATACAAGTACGTACGTCATAACGATATAAAATCATCGTATACAGACCAGTTCACAAGAACAAGAAATCCAGAAATACAATAAGAGCAGATGTAATCACAGTAATATCGAATGATAATCTATGAAGCACAAGGCTTTGAAAAGACATAATAATTATCGTCATTAAGGTAATGTAAAATTTCAACATGTAATCACGAGAAGAAATATTATAATGATAATTAAAAGTAAATAATAAGGATTAGAGAGTTATCCACAAAGATATCGAACAACATTGGCAGATTCTGTGGTTGACACTTTAAAAATAAAATAATTGAACTTTCGGTTATAGATTAAGTTTTGAAAAACGACTCAGTTCCCTATAACCACCGCTCTGATACCAATCTGTGAGACCCCCAAAGTCTGACATGGAACAACTAGGCAACGAGGGGGTAACACGTCATAGTACAAGAAACAATGAATTACAGTTCATACAAAGCTGACGAAATAAAAACATGTACATTACATCAAAAAGGTCAGGGTTTTTAAACATAGGTCCTAGAGTTTTAGAAGCGGAAAATTATATTATTTCGTCTCAATTTATAACATAAAGTTGCCCAAAAGATAGAATAAACTCCTGACAGTTTTTACTAAAAATAGTCTTTTTAAAGCGTCACAGAAATCTCCAAGCTGCGATAATATCCTGCGGGCTCCCATCCAAGCAAAGCTAAGTAATAATACCTGAAATTAAACATGTAAAATCGTCAACACAAAGTTGAGTGATATTCATAGGTTTAGCAGTAAACGTGTGGAACACAATAGAATTTGTAAAACACGTAATGGGGGGGATAACTATGTACGTCCATAGTCAGGATGCATATTATTGCTGTTTAGTCTCATGAACCGAATCTTAACTCAAATGTAAGTTCCTCTAGGGAGTATTCAGCCTAAATACTCAAGTATAAACGAATATTAGTGCGTCAAAGTAATCGGGACGGAGATTGTCAATCCCGATGGATCCACTCACAACATTCGCGCTTAGCGCAAAGCATACGGGACAATTAACGGTTCATGATTGGAGAGGAAACTCAAGGCTAACGTCTAAAAGCTATAATACCATTGAAATCATCTGTAAAGCATACACGTTCAGAATAACATACGAGTTCTGGATAGCAATACAGTTTTTTTTAATTGGTTGTGTTCCACCATGTAAAATCTCACCCCGTGTTTAGAAACCATGTACAAGTAAAAAAGGGCTATGAACTCACCTTAGCCACGAGGTAAGTCAATCACGGTACTCAGCAACTGAGTAGAAATGGTAGTGGTAGACGATCACCGACGATATGGATGCCCTGGGAAACACGAAAACCGTAACCTATCAAAATAAGGCGCGCGTTAAGACTCGAACTAGAATATCGATATGTACCAAATATAATATGACTCAACTGTTTTCAAAGTATTCATGTTTCAAAAATCATTGACACGAACCAAGTGAATCCTTTTATCCAATTACTCGTTAAAACACTTGAACACTTGAAAATGACTCGTTATACGACGCCAAGTCAACGCATGTCAAACTATCCTTTAACCTTACTTGGACCAGTAGCTAAGTCATTTATATAATGACTAAGTACTTGAATAAGTCATCATGTCCGATGATGAATACTCAAACTCACCTAACACAAACATTAAACTATGTGTCCAAAATAAAATCAGCAAGTACACCCCAAATATACACACCGATCTACCCTATCTAGACTTGTCCGTTTTAGATGAAAATTGGTGTCAAGGTCACTTATAACCTGTATAAAACCTCACCAAAATTTGAGCCAATGTTCACACTTTAAAATCCATCAGCTCGACACTTTACTCGACTCCAAAATTGGGACAGATTTGTGTACATGTTTTGTAAAACCGTTTAGACCACATTAAAAGTGCTAACTCGACAATCCATCTTTTGAAAACACTACTAGACTCATCAAAATAAGTTTGTAAACTTTGAAAACCAGTAGATACATTTATCTAACCAAGCCTAAAGTCCCCGAGAGTCGACCCAAAATCAGCCACAATTTCGGATTGTGCCGACTTGCGTCTCCCGGTACACGAAAACTAAAACTAGCATAACTTTTGACTCGTAATGACTTGGAAGCTCTATCTTATACCAAAACGACCGTCTCGGAAAACTCTACAATAAAGTCAAATAATCTTAGCCTTTCTCAGACCTTAAACCCACGAAAAATTCTGATAAGGACCTGTTGTCCCAAAATAGCCTTTTAGAAAACAAGTCAAATCCATTTTCCCACCAAATATAATCATTCCCAAACCTATATAATCACCATACTATCATACCCATCAACCAAACACACTCCTAAACATATGTATGCATCAAAATCAAAAGATCAAAATAAAAACTTAGACTTTTAAAACATCAAAACAACATAATCTTACCAAAAACAACACATGCATGATGATTAAAACATTATACAACCATGAAATCATAAGTTTATAAAAACTTGATGCATGTGTACAATTTTAGTATCATTAGAATCACCACAAGATTTTAGAGATGGGTCTTAGCTTAGTTTTTATTAGATCATGTTTAAAATTAAGGATTGAGGGTGTTTATGGTTGATGGTGGTGGCGGAAAAACAAAGGGGAGAGGGTGGTGATATATTTTTTTTATGCATGTGTGTGTGTAAAGTGGAAGAAGAAAAAGGTTTATATAAGGCTAGTTAAGTGGAGGGACCAATGTTGCCAAGTTTGAAACTTGTGGACCTAAAAACAATTAATAGTTTTAAAGGGTAGAAAATGGTTATTGGTAAATATTGAAAATATTTACAGGGCTCGGGTTTCGTAAAAATACTTTTCAAAAGTTACAATGCATCATAAAATGATTATATGATTTCCCGACACGACTTAATACGTAATTAAAACGACATCATCGAAAATATTAATTATCGAAACAATCGATAATAAAACGTTAAACTTTGGGCATCCGTCGGTATGGCGATCATTAGGAATTCTCGTTGTACATTGATTTTGAATAAACTCGTTGTAAAACGCACGCGGGTGATTTTAAATCAAAAACTTTGATTTAAATTAAATATGGAAAAATAAAATAAAAGTTTTATAATTTCATACAAAGTGTTTATCGATGATCAGAAAAATACTTAAAACGTATAATTTAAAAATCTCTGGATTTACATATAGCAATACAACAAAACGTAATACGTTGGAAAATTCAAGAAGCACGAATAAAAAGAATAAAATAATGCTGGGAAAGTACGGGTTCTCATAGACGACCCCTATTTGTTTCGTATGTGCGCGGATCAAGTGATTCGTAGGTGCGTGTTTGGTAAGGAAGCTCAAGATATCCTTAAATCTTGTCATGAAGGACCCACCGGAGGACATCATGGTGCTAACGCCACCGCGAAGAAAGTCTTTGATGCCGGCTTCTTTTGGCCTTCCATATATCGTGATGCCCAAGACTTCATCAAGACTTGTGATGCTTGTCAACATCAAGGAAAGAACTCACAAAGGGATGAAATGCCTCAAAACATTATCCAAGTTTATGAAATCTTTGACATTTGGGGGATCGATTTTATAGGGCCATTTCCATCATCGAAAGGAAATAAGTATATGCTCGTAGCTGTGGACTATTTGTCTAAATGGGTTGAAGCTAAAGCTTTGCCCACGAATGATGCTCGAGTTGTGGTGAAATTTTTGAAACAACTCTTCGCTAGGTTTGGAACTCCACGGGCTATAATAAGTGATCGTGGGACCCATTTTTGTAATGAACAATTTGAAAAAGTTCTAAAGAAATATGGTGTCACTCATCGACTTTCGACGGCTTATCACCCTCAAACGAGTGGTCAAGTGGAGGTTTCAAACCGAGCTCTTAAGAGGATTTTGGAGCGTTCTATTGGAGAAAATCGCACTTCATGGTCGGATTAATTGGATGATGCATTGTGGGCTTTCCGTACGGCTTACAACACGCCAATTGGTTGTACACCATTTAGGTTGGTCTACGGAAAAGCATGCCACTTGCCAATTGAACTTGAACATAAGGCGTATTGAGCTCTTAAGCATTGTAACTTTGATTTGAGGACCGCGGGTGATCATCACAAGGTTCAATTGAATGAACTAAGTGAATTAAGGGATCAAGCTTATGAAAATTCTTTGATCTATAAAGAGAAGACTAAGAGGATTCATGACTCTAAGATCAAAAACCGCATTTTCAATGTTGGTGATCAAGTCCTCTTATTCAACTCTAGACTTAAGATTTTCTCGGGCAAGCTTAAATCCTGTTGGTCCGGACCATTCACCATTTCACAAGTTTTCCCTTATGGCACCGTTGAGCTTCCTCAAAAAGACGGGCCTAACTTTAAGGTGAATGGTCATCGTGTGAAACACTACTTTGGAGGGGACATACCTACGGAGGTTGTTCCGTGTGACAACCCAAAACCGAGGTCATTGCTTAATCTTATTTTACGATTATTTTTGAAATTTTGGATGAGTTTGAACGATAATTATTTTTGGAGGTTTATGTTTAAACCGATGTTGGAAGGTCTATATTTAATATTTATTAAGTATAAGGAGTATTAGCAAGCGTGATGTCGATGCCAAATATTTTACGTCTTATTGTCGGTTGTTCGGTTTTTGTCATTTTTGAGGTTTAATTTTAAATGACGTGTTAAGTCAAGTCGAGAGTCGATATTATTATTTTTGAGGTACGTTTTAAATTTTTAAAAGTATCTTTATGAAACCCAAGCCCCGTAAATATTTTCAAAATTGACTAATAGTTATTTCCCGCTTTTTAGCTAACTATTTTCATTTTTAACCACAACTATTGCCAAATTGCAACCAAGGTCCCTCAACCACTATATAAAAAGCTTAATCAAACACACACAACACATAATCTCCACTCAAAATTTTCACCCTCCTCTCTCTTCTCTCTCTATTTTCCGTAACATCCACCACCACCCCAAATCCATACATTTTCAATTTTAACTAGAGTTTGAGGATAATTTGAGCTAAACTAATCATAGAACCACTCTTATAATTGATGAAGGATCATATTGGTGTAAGAATTTTACACATGCAAGGCATTTTTATTTTTTTGATGTTGGTAGGTAGAAGCCATGATCATGCATGGTGTTCTTGCCATGATCAATGGTGATTGTTGCAAGAATCTTGTTAAAAACTTCATTTTGATTCAAAGGTTTTAATTTTGATGATGATTTATGTTAATGCAAGTGATGCCTAAAAACATTATTAGTGTTATCTAATCTTTCTTAGTTTTGATCACAACAAACTATACAACACATTTAGTGTAAAACACAAAACGAATTATTTAACTAACACTATCATCAAGGTAATAATCATATCACTAACCTTTCTTAATCATACTTAGTGATCATAAAAATTATTATCCTTAAAACTCACTTTTGTTAATATGACAAAAGACTTTTTAATAAACTTTATTTTTTAGAAAATGTTTTATTAAAATGGAAAATGAAAATTTGAAAATAGCATATTCCATATGCTATTAGAATATCCTTTGAAGGCTTCAAATACCTCAGATATTCCCACCGTACTAAAAGACAAAAAATGGAGCGTACTCTAGGGGCGGTACCTTAAGTAGCTAGGAGGTTCCCTAGCGATATGGAACCGCCGGGCTAGATAAGGTACCGCTCTCAGATAGCCGTTATATATCCGTTATACTTTGTCTCCTTTAAATAGTGGGTCAAATCTCATTTTCCAACAAGCCTCTTGGACGTTTTTCTCAGCCCCTTTCTATTTTCTATAGCATAATCATTAGTAAATTATCACTTAAAGTGTTAAGGATGTTTACATATGATTATCCTCTTGATCCCCTCCTTTACCTTGTCCAATGAGAAGATCACTCACTCACTAGTGTTGTGATAAAGATGAATCTATGAGTTAGTCATATTCATCATGATACCCTTTTTGTTTTAGGTCAATCCATTGTATTTATGAATACTTGGACTAGTTGTGTTCATCCAAGTTACTTGTGGATACTTGGATTTGTTGTGTCATCCATTGCATATGTGTTTCCTTGGATTTGTGTTGTGTAAATCCAAGCTACATGTGTGTACTTGGATAAGTCTAGTTGAGTTGTAATATATTTGATTAGTAGTTCTCACTAAACTATAAAGTGATGTGGTTGTGTCTTGTGAGTTCTCACTTAACTTGAAAGTGATTAGTAGTTGTGTTGTGTGAAGTTCTCACTTAGCTTCAAAGTGAAGAGTCATGAAGATTGGTTCTAGCTTTGGATTAGAACTCGACATCTAGCCTTGTGTGGTAAAATGGTGAAGTAGGCAACGTCGTGAAGATTGGTTCTACCTTGAGATTAGAACTCGACATCTAGCCTTGTGTCGTTAAATTGTGAAGTAGGCAACGTTGTGTAGATTGGTCCTAGCTAAAGATTAAGTCTCGACATTTAGCTTAGTGTCAGAAAATAATGTAAGCAACGATGTAAGGTTTTCTCCGCCGAGAAGGGAGCTTGTGGATATAGTGGAAATCTCGAGTAGGTGTACTCGAGGAGTGGAGTAGAAACGAGGATAGAGCCTCGTTGTCGAACCACTATAAATCTTGGTGTCTCCCCACTAGGTTGTTTCCTTCCTTACTCTTTACTTATTTCATTATCATTATACTTACCTATTATCTTTACTAGTGCATTTTGAATTGAACCTAATCATTATGAAACTTAGCCTCAAGTAAAAGATATTTTTGATACAACCCAAATTGAAAATAATTTTAATTTGGTCACCAATAAAGAGAAACTATTCAACCCCCTCCTTCTAGTTTCTACAATTGGTATCAGAGCGATGGTCATTCAAGATCTTTGAAGTATATTGTACTTTGAATCTTGGATCGATCCATTGTCTCCTCAAATTAGAAGGTCAAGTTGTACTAAAGTTTCTCTTTGGTCAAAACTATGTTTTCTTTGAAAATAGGTCTCTTTAATTGGTAAAATTACATCCCACTTAGATTAGTAGCATTTATACGTTTTAGATCTACTCTTGAAATGTATCTACTAGATTGCATCTTGTCTTGTGTAGGTACTCATGAAGATCAATCATTGAATTGATTGCGGATTGAGTTACTTGCACTTGTAGAAGACTCATCTTCATTGATCTTCAATATCTTTGAATGATGATTGGGAATAAAACTAGTCATTGAAGACTTAGTATTCATCTTAGTCACTCTTGAGGCTTGCAGTGATGGATTGGAATGCTCTTGTGGCCAAGGTACGTTTTCGTTCTTCGACACGCCCTTTGATCATTCTTTTGATCATTACATGACTATGTGCTTGCTCTTGGCATCCTTGCCTTGACATTTGTTTGTGGTTTGTGATTCTTTCCTTTTATCCTCTCAAACCTTCATTGCTTGGATACTTGACTCACTATGGTGATGTAGAGTGAGTTAGTAGTAGCTTAAAGTATCATGCATGATATCATGGTTTGCACCCATACGGTTAGTAGGCCCTTCGTGGGAGAGAAAGTGAATTAATACCTTGCTCATATTTTGGTTTAGACTAAGACTATTATTGAAAGTGATCTTAGTCTATACATGAATAATTGCTTTGTGTTTATTCATTACCAAAGCCGTTTAACGTTTCGCCGGAAAGGCACGTCTTAAACCACTATATATGACACAAGCTCTTCGTTACCACTATTTGAAGATTGTCATTAATCCCTTGAGCATTGGTCCTAGTCTTGATTCACTTCCCTTGACTTCTCTCCACTTTGCCGTTTTGCTACGAGTAGTCGTTTGTCCGTTTCGGTTCTTTTCGATCTTGATTCAACTCGTAATCCTTCATTAAAACATATTGCCTAGTGTTTATGATGATCCAATGTTATTCTAAAAGGTTCATGATATATTTTTAAGTATCTTAGAAAAACTTGGTTTTTAAAATTTGGCGTTTTTCATTGATAAAAACCTGCCTCTATAGGCGGTTCTTTATCTAGGCGGCTCAAACCCGCGGTTCCTTATCGATAAGATACCGCGGGCAGTAAAGTTTGTCAGAGCGCCAGTTTGATTATTTTATTCCTTTTCAAACCACTATCTCTCTCTCCCAAAAACACACAGCCGACGGGTTTCATCTTTTCCACCATTGTTGAAGCTTCAAAAAACTTCAATCACTCAAATTAATTGATTCCAAGTTGTGGGTTTCACTCATCCTTCATCTAACATCAATTAATTGTAAGTAACTTCTTTCAATTTCATCTATTTTGTTCTAGGGTTCATCCTTTCATAATTGGGGATTTTTAAAATTAAAATTGAATTAAAACCTTAATAGGAATGTGGGTTGACATGGTTATTTTACTATTATTCCTTAGGTTCATATTCATTAAGATTTCACTAAAACCCACTTATAGAACAAATCCGAATTTTGATTAATTATTTTGATTAAAAGATGGATTTGAGATGAACTCATGAACAAGTAGGTAATGACATTGTTAATGCTTACCTAAAAACCTTGTTTGAAAAACCAATGTTCTAATCCATTGTTGATCTAACATAGATCATGTGTTCTTGGTTAATGATGGAATAGACACATTGTGAACATGAGAATGATATGGATTCAATCCTTTGTTTGTCGAGAAATTGATATAACACATTCTCATATTTTCGATTTTTATTTTCATATGAGTGATTGGAAAGATATTTTCGTGTTTAGGTACTTGTCATGTCTTCAAGATATCAAAAAGATCATGAACGAACACGAGCATACATGCCCTCTTCTCCTTACCCTCATTTGATTCACTCTCATAAAAACTCGTCTAAGTCTCTTGAACATCATTGTTTTCATGAAGGACGCATCATTCTTTCCAATTTTGCAAATGAGTTTATTCGCTTCATGTTTGAGTCTATTGGATTTGATTGTCTTCTTGATATTGATGAGCCAATATTTCCTTCGTTTCTTATGGAGTTCTTTAGCTCATTCACCTTGATAGGCATCAATAATGGTATATCTATACGATTTTCCATAATGGGGAAAATCATTATTTACACTCTTGAAGAATTCGGTAATATTCTTGGAGTGCCATCTAATGGTCAATGTCGATTCACCGATGCTTGGAGTGTTGACTCTTTAGAATCGGCCCCTATTGATGCTCATTATGTGGCTGTGATTCCATCGTCTTCGGACATCATTCATGTCATTCCTAATCCTCGTGAGCATCCTATTCTTGGTAAACTTCAAGGAGTTGTTCGAACTCTCTCGCCTTGGGAATTACTTACTAGCGATCTTAATGATTTCATGATCCCTTGGGCCGAAATCATTATGGAAAATGCAATGTGTCTAGATGAGAATCAGGACTTAGTACCCGCTTGCCTTGCACATATGTTGTATTGTGTTGCCACTAAAACTCCTTACAATCTCGCATTTTTCATAGCTAGAAGAATTAGATTTGTTCTTCTTGAGTCTAAGTCAAGTCTTCCCTACGGAATGCTTCTCTTTCGTCTTCTTAGAAGAGTCCTTATTGACTTTCCATCTCTTCTCTCTTCACCTTATCACTCTGTTGATCGAGTCATGTTTCCTATTCAAGAGAACATTTCACCCAAGAGAAATGCTAACTCAAGTCAAGTCGAAAATACTTCTCAAGAAAAGTCTTTTAGCAATCCTCCTTCCCATTTCAATAACTTCATGTCCTCTTCAATCTCCATTTTGTCCTCCCATGAAGTTGATTCTGACTATCAATTTTATCTCAATCATCTTCTTCGAGAACGTCTTAGAAGTGAATCAAGGAATTAGATGTTATGCTCATGGTTACTTGCAACACTCATCTAGGATGATTTCCTGTCTTTCTTTCCTTCATTTGGTTGTGTATTAACTCATGTTTGGATTATTATTTACTTCAATCCTAAATGTTTCTTATGCCATCATGTTTGTGATTTACATAGCTTTGTGCATCTTTGTGATAGTTAGCTTATTAGATTATGATCTGTAGTTAACTTTGGCTTGTGAATCTTTTGGTAAAAATCTGGGTTTATCAAAAACTGGGATGGAAATTTTTGAAAGACCTCTGGTCGCGGTTCCATATCGACCAGCGGCTCCTTATCGATAAGGAACCGCCGGCCACTGTGCCCGACAGCATCTTTTGCTTTACACTGTTTTCTCAGTTCTGTGTAAACACTGCATGATTTTCTGTAATAAACTGCACATTTACTAAACTAGCTTACCTAAATTCATTATTCACCTAAAATGATTTTAACCCATTACTAGTTTGGATCATCCCCTCACCCATTTAAACCCACCTTGTTTGTCATGTTCTTCACATATCAAACATACTTCCCTAATCCTTAAACAACCATGGTTTGTACCAAAACCTCAAACACTTCCAAGACCTCCACCCCAAGGAAAACACTCAAAATAAGGATTAAGGTAGCCAAGCCTAACTCCTCACCCTTCCACACACCTAAGAATGAGATGGCTCCTATCCTCATTTCTTCATCACCTTCCTCACCTCTTGCTCCATGCAAAACTACCTCCACCCATGGTACTAACCATTCTATTGGTTCTACCTCCTCTTCATTTCACTCAAGAATGAATGAGCTTACCTCACCCTTCACTCCAAGTGCACCCTTGGATGTGACTACACAACCACAACCACTCCAAAGCATTCCCTTTGTGAATGACTTTGATGACACCTTGGTGACTTCACCATTTACCCCTCCTAACTCACCCATTTCACCAACCTTGGAGAACATACCTCCACACTCACCCATTTCCCCTTTAGGGAACATGCCTCCACTCTCACCCATATCACCCTTGGAGAACATGCCTCCTCCACCTCCACCTAACTCGAACATTCCAATTTTGGGTGTTCCACTTTCCCTCTTTTTGGGTGATCCATACTATGGGTTTCAAGAAACACATGGTCCTAGTTGTCCATGTTGTCTTTACAACCACTACATCATCCATAACCTTAGGATGGAAATGTTTGGACTACATAGGAGGTTGCAAGAGTTCTTGCTTGCCTTGTTCTCCATGCCTCCTCCTAGGAAATGAATGATGAAGTTTTCTAAATAAAAGGTTTTCAACAAAACCAAGCCAAAGAAGACTACTCATCTAGATTTAATGTTAAGCTAGCTATGTATTAGTTAGTTTTTTTTATTTGTCATTGTACTTGCTTCCTTCATGAGTGTTTCATGAAGTTGTTCTATGGATTTAGCTTTATGTGTTTCTACTCTTATGTGCACATTAATCAACTTTAATTTGAAATTAAAATTGAACCTAAATCTATCACAACCTCTAAAAACTTGACTAAAATTGGTTCAAAATGATATTCAAATATTTTGTCACCCTTTGTCAATACATTCTTTGTGAATGTGTTGCTTTATGCAACCCAAGCATAATTTGGTGCTAATAGAGGTAAAATTCCAAGATTTGCAACTTTTTGAAAAAGTCTTAGTTTTTCCCAAAACCCTGGAAAAACATGGTTACATGTCCACTGGATGCGGCTCACTAAAAGTCGCGCGGTTCCTTATGTGATAAGGAACCGCCGGTCCCTTTAAGGTACCGTGGACAGAAATCATTTTTTGACGATTTTTTTTGGTCAAAACTTTTAAAACCCTATACCCTGTCAAGATTCCTTGTTTGCTCAATTTGGCTAAACATTCCTTGACACTTCATATTTTGTATTCAAATTCTTACCTTGATTACATTTTACTTATACCCCAACCTTGAGATTTCATTCTCACACCTTCCCAACCTTGAGATTTCATTCTCACACTTTCCCAACCTTGAGATTTCATTCTCACACCTTCCCAACCTTGAGATTTCATTCTCACACCCTTACAATGCCTAACTTCTCCATTCCTAACCTTGACATTTCTTTGTCACAACCCCACTCACCCAAAGCTTCCTCATCCAAGCTTTCAAAGAAACCGAAAATCTCGGTTCGACCTATTTAGGTTAAGAAGAATGAACCATCTTCCTCTAGACCACCCAAAAACCCTACCTTCTCTCCAATCAAGTATTGGAATGAGACTTATACCATTAACCCCATCACCGGAGCTAAAGAAAATGTTCCCCCACCACCACAATCCTTCAATACCCCTCAACTCAATGATCTTTTAACCTTCCCAAACCTCACAAGGCATTGTGAAAACATTTCCAAACCCATTACCCCTCTACCACCAAACCCTAGGTTTGATGTCATACCCCCATCAATCGATTTTGTGTTGCATCATGGATCATCGTATGCTTGTTGTCGATTTTAACAAATTGAACTTGCTCATGTATATGAGAAGTTAAATTTTCTTGAATTCCTCCTCACTCGACCTCCTATCCAAGTTTTCGTTCCGGTGGACAAAACTTCGAATGATGCATCGTCGTCTTATTTTTCCAACTAAAGGACTAACTACTCTTAGAGTCTTTATTACATTAGTTGCTTTAGAGTCTTTTATTTTCTAGCAATCTTGGAAAATTATCATTATTAGAATAGCTTATGCTTTGTGGTTTATTTTCTATATCTTTTGCTTTAGATACTCATACTGTGTGTATGACTATCTACTTTGTTGTGTCTTTTCTATTATGTAACCTTTGTGTGTTATCCCTTTAGTTCTATTTTGAGTTGATCATAGTTAATTTTTACAATTGCTTATGGGTGATTCCGTCAATTCTAAACTTTAACCCATTGACAAGCTTATCATCTTCATTGGATAGAAGTTTGATTTTGTCAATTACCTTTTTGGACAAACTTAGCAAAATACTTGCTTCTAATTTGAGATTTCTTCTCTCTCTCCCTCTCAAGTTACTTAGTAGGTAGTGATCATATATACATTGGTGTTTCTTTCCTTTCTACTAACCTTTGTGTAGCATGTCACCTTAGCTCATATACTTGGTGCCCCAAGCAAGGGGGAGCAACCACCAAGGGGGAGCTACTAGCAAATTTCGATGTTCTTCAAAGACTTGTGCTAACCTTTTTGCTACGACAAAGGGGGAGAAATGATAGTGATAAAATCGTTAATAATTCGTTATTTTATGTTTCTATGCAAATAAGTTTATAGTTTGTCGTAATCAAAAAGGGGGAGATTGTTAATGCAAGTGATGCCTAAAAACATTATTAGTGTTAACTAATCTTTCATAGTTTTGATCACAACAAACTATACAACACATTTAGTGTAAAACACAAAACGAATTATTTAACTAACACTATAATCAAGGTAATAATCATATCACTAACCTTTCTTAATCATACTTAGTGATCATCAAAATGATTACCCTTAAAACTCACTTTTGTTAATATGACAAAAGACTTTTTAATAAACTTTCTTTTTTAGAAAATGTTTTATTAAAATGGAAAATGAAAATTTGAAAATAGCATATTCCATATGCTATTAGAATATCCTTTGAAGGCTTCAAATACCTCAGATATTCCCACCCCACTAAAAGACAAAAAACGGAGCGTACTCTAGGGGCGGTACCTTAAGTAGCTAGGCGGTTCCCTAGCGATATGGAACCGCCGGGCTAGATAAGGTACCGTGCCCAGATAGCCGTTATATATCCGTTATACTTTGTATCCTTTAAATAGTGGGTCAAATCTCATTTTCCAACAAGCCTCTTAGACGTTTTTCTCAGCCCCCTTTCTATTTTCTATAGCATAATCATTAGTAAATGATCACTTAAAGTGTTAAGGATGTTTACATATGTTTATCCTCTTGATCCCCTCCTTTACCTTGTCCAATGAGAAGATCACTCACTCACTAGTGTTGTGATACAGATGAATCTATGAGTTAGTCATATTCATCATGATACCCTTTTTGTTTTAGGTCAATCCATTGTATTTATGAATACTTAGACTAGTTGTGTTCATCCAAGTTATTTGTGGATACTTGGATTTGTTGTATACATCTATTGCATATGTGTTTGCTTGGATTTGTGTTGTGTAAATCCAAGCTACATGTGTGTACTTGGATAAGTCTAGTTGAGTTGTAATAGATTTGATTAGTAGTTCTCACTAAACTAAAGTGATGTGGTTGTGTCTTGTGAGTTCTCACTTAACTTGAAAGTGATTAGTAGTTGTGTTGTGTGAAGTTCTCACTTAGCTTCAAAGTGAAGAGTCGTGAAGATTGATTCTAGCTTTGGATTAGAACTCGACATCTAGCCTTGTGTCGTAAAATGGTGAAGTAGGCAACGTCGTGAAGATTGGTTCTACCTTGAGATTAGAACTCGACATCTAGCCTTGTGTCGTTAAATTGTGAAGTAGGCAACGTTGTGTAGATTGGTCCTAGCTAAAGATTAGGTCTCGACATTTAGCTTAGTGTCGGAAAATAATGTAAGCGACGATGTAAGGTTTTTTCCGCCGAGAAGGGAGCTTGTGGATATAGTGGAAATCTCGAGTAGGTGTACTCGAGGAGTGGAGTAGAAACGAGGATAGAGCCTCGTTGTCGAACCACTATAAATCTAGGTGTCTCCCCACTAGGTTATTTCCTTCCTTACTCTTTACTTATTTCATTATGATTATACTTACCTATTATCTTTTCTAGTGCATTTTGAATTGAACCTAATCATTATGCAACTTAGCCTCAAGTAAAAGATATTTTTGATACAACCCAAATTGAAAGTAATTTTAATTTGGTCACCAATAAAGAGAAACTATTCAACCCCCCCCCCCCCCTTCTAGTTTCTAAATTTAGATGTTATGGTTCATATATGTTGATGTTAGGGTATAAGAATGATCATTTCTATGGTTGGTTTTGATCAAAAAGTTGATTTTGTACAAGATTTTGGTAGTCATTTTATAACAGTAAGTAAACAGTAAAATCCGAATTTTTATGTTTTGAAAATGGCTTAACTTATAGCCTAGGGTTGTAGATAATTTTATTAGCTTCGATTTGATATAAGGTAGAGCTTCTAGCTCCAAACGAGCGCGAAGTTATGATGTTTTGAATGATCGTGTACCGGGAGACGAGTATCGGCACTACATATATTGTTGTCGATATTTGGATCGATTCTCGGGGACTCTAAATGGAAGTTTTGAAATATGTAACCTACTGATAATGAGGTGTTTACCTTAGAGGTTGAGTTTACTTTAAAACCCGAGTGTCGGTTTTGTAAACGGAGTTGTTTAACTAAGTTAAAACGGTTGTATGAAAAATTAACGTAAATCTGTCCGGATTTTGTAGTTTGAAAATGAGTCGGGTAAAGGACTTTAAAAGTAATTTCATTTGATAAACTTGTAGGAGGAATTTCTATATATAGTAAGTTATTTTATCGAGTCGTTTCATAAACGGTTGACGTTTTTAAAAGGGGTAAATAAGCTAGTACATGTAGTATGTACCGGCGGACTTTGTTAAAAGTGTAAAATGGTAAAGTAAATGTCTAGTAAAGTATAATGAAGTTATTTATATCGTATTCTCTCAAGTTTATTGTGACTTTATGAGTTTGAGTTTGATGTTGTTATATATGATTTATTTCTCGAGTCATTATTAATGAATGCGCCTTATTTGATAGGTAGCGGTTCTCGTGTTTGAAAGGCATCCATTATCGTCGACGATCATCTCGCTAGATATCTTATACTAAGGTGAGTCTGTAGCCTCGCTTTTTATGCTAGCCACTATATGTTTTATACCCGCGAGGGGGATACATGCTATTTGAAAATAAATGAACACAAGTCATGAGTAATCGTTGGACCCGAATGTTGCCTAAAGTTGAATTCATTGTATTGAGTAACTTGTTGCTAAAGACCCTAAATTCATGAGCCGTTAACTATCTTCTGACTTGATGTTGTGAGTCGGTGTGACAATCCGTCAATTTATGGTTGATATTTTATTCTCAAGTGTTATTTAAAAACATTATTTTAATGTTATATTATGAACTCACTTATTTTTGGGAAGAAATTTGGGTTTACGTCTTGAAGTAGCATCGAATACGTTTAAACCGGAGGATTCTACGTTAAGTGCTTACGTTTACATACACCGTTTTGGTGACAGTCCGACATTTCAGGAAATAAATTTATCCGTGAATATTATTTTGGGATTTTAAATTTGAGTTGGTTCATAAACTCACAAATTTACGAGAAGAGATTAGGACTTACGTGAAAAATTTAACGTCCTTTACGACTAAACCGGAAACCTTAGGATTACGTATTTACGTTTTCGAACTCCGTTTTTGATGAGACAATTTTTATTAGATTCGTTTTGTGCCGTTGATTCATAATTTATAAAAACGTTTTTCGTAAAACGACCTGAGGGCACGCAAATAGAGGAAACTAGAATCGAGGAGTACCCGTAAATTAATAGGGATGGGACAAGTTTACACTTGCCCACCCCTATACAAGTGGCGACTAACATAAGCCACAACACACCACCCTCGTATCAAAATAAGGACACTTGTCCATATGTTTTATCAAAACCATTAACCAACTTGCTAAAACCATTCACTTCTCACACACACACACTTCCAACACATGCAAACCACTCTCTCATCCTTCCTGTCTCTTTAAAATTCGTCCAACAATCACCAACAACCCTCATTTGATCTAATTTAGCCATAAAATCATGTGTTATTCATACACATGATGATGCTTCTTTGAAACCTTGAAGATTGGAGGTGATTCTAACATCCAAGGAGGTGATTTGGTGATTTCCAAGGGCTGATTTCTACAAGAAGTTTACAAATATTGGTGGTCTTGAAGATTGGTGTTGATCTATCACAAGTTTTGCCATCAAAAATCCAAGCCTTGATCATAAACTACTTAATCTTGGTGGTATAAAGATTGTTCTTCCTATCCTCTTGTTATTTTGATTATGGAATCTTGTATTTTC